>MQRK01219756.1:69839-97347 GCA_001938485.1 Girardia tigrina
TTTCTTCCATTTTACTACTAAAACAGTTTCCTTCACATTCTTCTTTCCAACAATCTAATTTACAAACTTCCAGAGGGTTATTTCCAGTCCTACAATTACATATACAATCACACACACATATTCAGATATACAATAACACACACCATCACACACACAATCATACTTATTTTTATCACTTAATAAAGCACATTGATCACCTCTCCTTGCGATCGTGCCTCCTTGTTTCCCTGATCATTTTCATACCTTTGTCTCTTATCTGGGAAGACCCTTTTAGTTAACTTTCCTTGGTTTGATCTAGTCTCTTCGTATTCGCTGTCTTCATTGCATTCATCAATTTCCGCAACTGGGTATTGACGATTTTGAGGTCTATTATGGTATCCTGCATTATTTCTTTTCTTTCAATCGCTGTTTCTACTGTACTGTTCTCTTTCCTTAAATCTATTCTTGTTGAGATAACATTGAGTTCTATAATGGCCATTTCTGTTGCAATGAGTACAATTCACATTTGGGCAATCTCTTCTTATGTGGCCTTCTTCTTGACATGTATAACATTTTACGGTTCTGTAATAATTGTTTTTCGGTTTGAATCCATTATTTCCTTGGTTCCTATTGTTGAGTTCGTAATGTCTATGTTGGGTTCTTTCATTGTGTACAGCTTTGCGTCTAGTTACGGTTTTCCAATTATCTTGTTTATTTACCGTCGTATATGCTGCCACTGTTTCCTCACTTTCCATTTTAGGTAGTTCGTACATATTGGTAACTACACTTTTTATATCTTTGGTTTCAGTTGTTCCTCTCAGTTTTAATTCTTTTTTGATTTCATAACTGTCAACCATATTTAAACATGCAAGGTTGAGTAGTTCTTTTTTGGACATTTTTTCTTTTGTTAGTATATTCACAAGTTCTTCTGCATTTTTGTATGTTTCTTCTGGTTTGGAGGATCCCCACCGTAAGTTTACCAACTCCTTCATTGTATCCAGAATGGACTTTTCTTTAGTAAATGCAGCCTTCAATTTTTTTTGTAATTTTTACAGTCCATCTCTGAATATTTTTTTATTGCCGATGGTGTCATAAACACAGTCACCATCAATATTTTCCTCTCTTCTGCTATATCCATAATGTCGGAATAGCGTTCAAAATTGTCAATGAAATCTTCCAAATCCGATTCTGATCCATTGAATTTTTYACATCCCATAATGTTCGTTGTCACATGAGCCGTGGTCGCCATATTAACAACATCACAATTTGAATGCAAACATTTATTTACAACACAAACAGATGCTTCATAACAATTCTCAGTGGTCATCTTTCTTTGATTAATATAGTTTTTGATTAAATATTTAAATATGAAAAAATCAATGAATGGGGAAATTTTAATATTACATTTTAATTTCTCATAATTTTTATTGGATAAAAAGACATTATGTAATTTTTTAAATAAACAATAATTTTTAAAATATATTACATTTAATAAGTTAAAATCATTTACTGAAAATATTATTAAAATTCATAATTATCAAACTTTAATTAATTAGTACTTTAATTTAATATCGTTAAATTAATTTCATTAGATTCAAATAATTAATCAAATAACATATCAATCCCATCTGAGTAGGAGAATCACAAATCTAAACAGCATACAAACAACAAACTTACAACATTCACAATTATCCCTCACAGTAAATAAAAATTAATTGTTGTTTAAACAATATAAAACAAAGCAAAAATATAGACTGTTTAAAAAATGAGTTCATGCAGATGTTCATGGCTCAAATGATAAATTTAAAAAACTTCAAAATATAAATAAAAAATTTTCTTTTTATTTCATTTTTAAAGTTTAAACGCAAAAATTCAATTGTTTGTGTTTAAGGTTATAAAGTCTGCTTATTCTTTTTACAAAGAATACTTTAATACTTTAGAATACTAATACTTTAGATGTGAAACAATAAAAGCAATTTCAAATGAAAAAATATTATTTAAAATTAAATAAATCATTTATGGAAAATTAAGTGAATAAAGCAAAATTTTAATAAAATTATGTTTTTAAATATTAAAATAAAAATTAATGAAGTAAAGAGCATTTTAATTGAACATAGAAAGAGCAATCGAATGATTTTGAGAAGTTTCCTTAAAATTGAAATGTATTTATGAATGAGTTTTACTTTAATCGTCTTTATTATATTGTAAAATTTAAAATAAAACTTTAAGAAGAAAAGATTATTTTTCTGTTTCAATGTATTTATGTCGTGATTTGAGTATTCATTCGGTTAATCTTTTTAATTTAAATTCTTTTTTTCTGTATTTTGTTAAAAAATATTTCAACTTTTGAAGAAAAATCTTTGATTTGAAGTATTTTTGTATTTATTATCAAAATAAAATATATAATCATTTTATTTATTTATTTGTACAATAAAATTTTTTATTTTCCTTTACAATTTGGTTTCTGAATTTTGAATTTTTAAATAATTTCCGAATTCGATTATTTAAACAATTTATTTTAATTAAATTCAACTTCTGCTAAATTTTATTAAATTATTTGAATTTGAATGCATTACAATTTGACAATTATTTTTGAAACAACATACCTTACAACCTAAATAATCTTTTTTGTATTACTTAATTTTCATAATTATAAAAAAATGAATAATAATAATAATAATAACTTATTCACATATGCACAAAAAAATTCTATTTTTTGATGCATTATAAAAATAGAATTTTTTTGCTTAAATATAAAACATGGAATGTTTTTTAGCTTAACCCCTTTACGCATAGGCCTGAGTAGGACTCGGGTATGGATTACTGGCAAATTTGTGCAAGTCCGAGTCCAATTCGGGTGTCTAATATGTTTTTGCTATTCTTCTATGCAGTAACGAAAAAAGCTTCTACACACATATATAAGTGTCTCCCTTTGTTCTTTGTATTCTATTTTAAACTTTGATATTTTCATTATATCTTTAATTCTTTCTTCATCTTTTCCTGTGATCAAGCTATCAAATTTTTCAGTAGATATTTCATTTTCACTATCTAATAAACACAATTCCTGAGGAATACTTTCAACAGTATCCCATACACAACATACGTCATCATAAAAACAATCATTCATACAGTTAAATATACACAAACATTCATTTCTTAGTGAAGCGCACTGATCACTTCTCACTGTGATCATGCTTCCTCGTTTCCCTGTTGATCCCTGAAATTTTTTTTGTTTATAATACTTTCTCTTCTTGTTAGACTTCCTCTTTTATTTGATCTTTCCGACATTCTTTCCCACTCGTCATCGAAGTCTTCTAATTCTGCTACTTGGTCTCTTCTATTCATATATCCCATCCGATCTCTGTACTGTGTGTTTGTGTATTCGTTTCGGTCATTTCTTCTATTCCTTATATCTTCTCTTCCAGATTGTTTACGCTGTTCAAAAGTGTTTGGATTCTCATAACATTGTGTTCTTACATGCCCTTTCTTATTACAATGGTTGCATTTAACATTTTGGCATTCCCGTCACACATGTCCTTCTTCATGGTAGGCCCGACATATGATCTTTCTCGCATTAAAATTTCTTCTTGGTTCTTCGATCTTTCTCTCTTCGTATCATGGTCTCTGTCTTCTTGTTCTATATTCTTCTTTCTTCCATTCTTTTTTTCATTTGTCATGTACGCATCCACTCTTACATTCCTGTCTTTCTGCTGAAATTCGTAAATTTTCTCCTGAATATTCTTTATATCTTCTGCTTTTGTGGCATTTCTCAGAGTCATTTCTCTTTTTACTTCTCTATCTTCGATGGCGTTGGCGTACGCTAGACCTGAAAGTTCATTTTTTCCTAGTTTTTTCTCAACTAGTTTCTCCACTAGTTTATCAATCTTTTTAAACACTTCTGATGGATTTTTATCCCCAATTCTAATCTCTACAAGCTCCTTCATTATCTCCAAAATATTTTTCTCTTTCGAGAATGCACTTTTCCTTCTTGTTTCCCAGCTGCCTCCTTGTGTTTTCTCATATTTGTTTATCGCCTCTAGGGTCACGAATGCTATAACTAATATTGCTTTTCTTTCATCCTTAAATCCCAAAATCTTTGAATATCTCTCAAAGCTTATTAGGAATTATTTTAATTTAACTTCTGACCCATCGAATGTCTGCGGTTCTTTGATAATTGGTGTCACGTGGTAGTGTATCGCCATATTAAGAACATTTAGATAAGTCTCATTTGAATTTTTATTACAAACACATTTAGAGTCATTATGACTCCCAGAAAGTCTTTCATCTTTTGTCATCGTTCTAATTGGTTTGCTTATTTCCATTTCTAATCATGATTATTCGATCAATTTTTTAAGTAATTTTTTAGAATATTTATCATCTAAAAATTATTAATTAAAAGTAATAATTTTTACCATTCCTCAATAAATCCAAAAATAATAAAACTGTCATCAAATTATTAAAAATGTATTTAATTTAAATTTTACTAAAAATATTAAACTTAATTTTAATTGTTAAATGAAAAATATATGAACTTATAGAATGATTATTGTAATTATGTTAAAATCGTCAATCACTTTAAAGTTAAATAAAAAAATACCAATTTCAATATGGGTGGGAGAATCACCATTCTAAATTCAACATACTTAAATCAACATACAGCATCAATACATTTACACATTCAAACAATTTAAAATATTCCTCACAGACTGATTGACCTTGGCCGACCAGATCGATGACATTTCACTATGTGTTCCAAAATTAAGCTTTTTCTACTTGATTGGGTATGTTCTACATTTCTAGTACAGAGGTAGAATTGCAGAACATACCCAATCAAGTAGAAAAAGCTTAATTTTGAACCACATAGTGAAATGTCATGGAACTCAGAGGAGGGTATTTGATAATGATTTTCGGGTTTTGATTAGTAACTTTAAACACAATTATGAAAGAACAATTACTGAAGTACTCTTGATAAAGTTTTGGAAACCTAGTTTAAATGTGCAAAGTGATTCTTCTAATCATATTAGAGTATTTTGACGTAACACACTGGGACGTAATGGTCATCTTTCTATAACAACAATAACTTTCTTATTAAATACTGTGATATTCGAGTCTAATTACTAAATTAATTACTAATTACTATATATATATATAATGTCTTATAATAAATAAAGAATAAATAATCTTCTAGAAAAGAAGTATTGAAAATATAAATAATGGATTTAATTGAGTAGCTGATGGAATACGTTTATTATATATGGTTTCACCTAATCAGAATAATATAGCCGGTTGGGCTAATGATCAGACGTATTATCTGAATTCATTTATAATTAAAGCTTTAGAAAACGGCTTCCGCCAATTTTTTGTTTGATAAAAACTAAATAAAATTATACTTAAACTTTTTCTTAAAATTTTTGTCGTTTATGAAATGCTTGTCGGTTTTATCGTAACGTAATTTGTCACCAATTTATTGAATTTTGTGGAAATACGCTTTTTATTATTATCGATTTTATTATTATCTTTTGTATTATTATTTAATAAAAAAGGCAATACTATTTCTTTTTTAAAATGAGATATTCATTTTATTTATGTTAAAAATATAACTCAAGCAGTATAAGATAGCCTCAAGCGGCCTCACAGTTACATTCCGTTCCAATGTTAATCGACTGTTTTTTATTGTTCTTAGTGATTGTATTTGCCGCATTTCGCAGCATCTCTTTTCTTTGTCTTAAGAAGTTAATTATACAGATGCTACACGATTCTTTTTGTGGTTCATGTTGCTACTTTTGTTGTTGACGAACGATTTAACACCATGGCAGTCATTATGCTCACCGGTAAGTTTATATATAATGGAGTGATTTTTCTTCAAAAACCGCTCTTTCTATACATTTTATGTTGTTTCATGGCCGCTATGGTCCTACAAATTGTATAAATAGCATTTGCTTTAAAAATTATATAATATTTTGCAAATATTTAATTCGCAATGTATTAAAATTTTGCCTTGGCACTAAATCTGTTAACGTTGGTATAACGCTTGCTTAAAGTGGTAGTTTGCTTTGCTTTTCTTTGAGACGCCTATATAATTATCTTACTAGTTTCTTCAGAAAAAATCTTTACTATTTTATTTCTTCGAATATTTCCAAAATATTGACGAAACGTTGCAACGAGGATACGGTTCATTTTACGCTTTCTACAACGGACATAGAGCTAACGTGGATTCAACCGCAACGGCTCGTGAACGGCGGAAGTTGTTCATCATTTACATGATATGATATGGTTTCCTAAACTTTAGAACTAGCTCATTTAATGTTTCTTTGAAAAAATCTAATATATTAACTGCTCTCTTCTTCTTTCTTGTTGTACCATGATTAGAGTGTATAAAATGTAAAATCGTTTTCAATCATTGCTGCCTCATTTTAGCGCCAAATATAAGAAGGACAAAACCATCATAATTTCATAATTCGTTCAACGGGAACATCAAATAAATTCTTTAATTTGAAATTAGTACAAACATGGGGAAAGTATTTCATAGATTATCATTGTTGACGGAGTCACAGATGATACTCATTTGATCAATGCTTTGATTAATGATTTACAACGAACTGATCAATTTTGCAGAAATATATTGTCTGAAATTGATCGCGTCTCAATTGAAATATTATTTTAATAATAATGGCGACGATGAGAATGTCAATAATAGTGAAATTATGTCGATTGTGATAATGTTGCTTAGAGTTTTGAATCTATTCTCTCGTTTCTGCAGCGTCAGTTTACTGTTTATTCTTGGGTAATTCGATATGTATTTGCGAGAACGAGATCATCAATTGTTTCAACAGTACCCAATCAAGGGGTACACCGAATTTTGAGCATAGATAAAAAATACAAGTGGACTATTTGATATATATGAAATAAACGAGTTAATTCTTGATTTTGGCACTGTAAAATTATTATAATCCTTTATGCGATTTCGTTCGATTTGTGCAAAGAGAGGGTTCTTAATGATTGCTATGATTCGGAAACCAATAAAAATGTGTATTAAATATGTGGTCGATTCACCGGTTTTGAGGAACCATGAGCCAAAATATCTTATTTCCGACATGATATCCAAACTGAAGAAAATTTTATCGTTCCAATTTTTCGTTTAAATGCATCGAATATGCCATTGTCACTTGTTCCGTTCGTCACGATGCAGACATAAACTTTGCTATCGTTTACGATTACCCGACAAACTGTGGGATTATATATGAGATTTCGTTGAGGAAAGACTCTCCACCTTCAACAGAACTATATGACCGCGTTAACTGTGTCTCTCTAGCCCCATTTTTTTCTAATTAAATGTACACTGTGAGTAATGTTTGAATGTTTAATATGTTCGGATGTTACGAGTTGATTATGGATTGTGTCTCTCCCACTCAGATAACTGTTTATATTTTAATTATTTTAATCTAAAATTTATTTAATTTAAGTTTAATGTGTAATTTTTTTTAAATTTAGAAATTGCTAAAAAAATTTAAATTTTAATAACCAAAGTCATCCATTTAAAAATATATTTTAAGACAATATATTTCGACGGATCTACCGTCATCTTCAGGTCACTAATTAATAATCAATTCACCTGTATATAAATACAAAAATGATGATTATGTAATCGATTGCATGAAATCATGCTAATCAAAAATTCTAAATAAGCTGGTGGAGACTGCCGATTGAACATTGATTTTAGGGCAACGTGACCTAATTAACAATGCTTCACACGACACTCTCCCAATAACTGTCAAAATGCGCACACAGAATTTTGAAATTATCAAAATTAACATATTGTCTTAAAATATATTTTTTAATGGATGACTTTGGTTATTAAAAGAAGATTTTCCTCCGGCCTTCGTTTTATCAATAAAATTTAAATTGTTTGAATAATTGATTTAAAATTGATAAATAAATTGATTTAATATTTTTGAAAATAATCAATTATCAAATTCGGAGTCAGGTAATTTGAATTCAATTCGAATGTTTCATACCTCGAAAACTTTGTTAATAATTGTTTTGAGGACAAATTAACTCGTTCTAACAATATAGTCGAAAAATCCATTCAGCTTCACTCTCTCGATCTTTTGAAATATTAAAATCAACATGCATCACCTAATGATGCTTTCCATCGCAATTATCTCTTCTGCAAAAACTCGGTTTCATGCAAATCTTTAAACTGTGACCTTTTCTCAAACAATTCAAACATATATCGTTATCTATCACGAAATATCTCCTTTTGTTCACATTCAAATTTGAAAATATTTCACATTTTTCTAAAAAATGTTCTTTTTTCGCATACAACAAATAATCCTCCGAGAATTCTTTTGAATTCCTCGGTCATCAGCATATGTTAACAGAGAGATCATTGGTTGGAGTTTCTCTTCCACGTCAAATCCAATCAAACGTTCTTTGGTTTTCCTTCTAAGCTCTGCTTCTATTTTTAAAAAATTAAGAAGCTTCTCGATTATGGGAAAGTCATCTTTCTCCAATTTCAAACTTTCTCTTCCCACATCAACAATAGATTTCTGGACATCTTTCTTAATAATTCGTTATAAAGAAATCCATTTTCTAAATCCTGACATCGATTCTGGTTCTTCAATTTGAGCACGATTTCCTCGATCATCATCACAAAAAGGTCCATTTCCTTTACGTAATTGTATGTCATTGGTCTGAACCGCTTTACTTCTTCCGACAAGCATTGATACAATTGGTCGTTCCCACCATACCTTTCTTCAGGTCGTCGTAAAGATGTCTGCAGCGCGTCTGGACCAAAACCGATATTTTTTTACGAGCGAAAAAGGTTCTCCTACTAGAGATTGTCTTAAATAAAGGAGCTTTTCCTCATTGGAACCGTCAGTATCCTCAATACAAACCTTGAAAGACGTTCTCCATTCTTGAAATTCTCTATACGATCCATGAAAGGTTGGCACTTTCAAGGAATTAAACATCTTCAACTTTTTTTACACTTCAAATCCGAAACACTTCCGGAAGAGGTGGTCATCATTAAACTTGTTGAGGCGACCTTTTCAACTGAATCTGAGCATTCTTCGAATTTTTTCTCAATTCCTCTGAGATCCTCGTTGATCTCGTCAACATCATCGAACCTTCCAAACTTCGTCCCGATTTCTTTGAGGGATTCCAATTTTTCGATAACTTCAAAATACTTTTCTTCATAGTGATCTTTGACTTCTTTCCGTTCTTCTTCACTGAGCGTTGAATCGAATACCTTGTTTCTGTATCGGATCAGTGTTCCTTTCTCGAATCTCTTCCTTCAAAATCCTTCGGAGAATTTTTTCTCCAGATCTTCAGAGTCCATCCAACCATTGAGGCGGAGAACTACCTCAATCGTCGAATCTTTCTGGATTTTGTAAACACTGAGTGTTCTGCCGTCCTCGAGTTGTTTCCCGGAGAAGATCAATCGCTGCTTACCAAGAGGGATGCCCTCCTTCTCCTGGATCTTCGCCTTGACATTCTTTATCGTGTCGCTGGACTCGACCTCCATAGTTATGGTTTTACCAGTAAGCGTCTTGACAAATAATTAGACACCTCTTAACCATGGTTTTTTATTCCGATTGTATTCCTTCAACTGCTGGACGCTGTACTCATCGATCGGATCCACCATCAACAGAACTTCGAAACTCGGTTTAGTCAGTCTCTCCACATACGTCGAATGGATCACGTTATCCTTATTCTCGCCGGTAATATAGATTTTCTTCTTGTTTTCCTTCATTCGGAACATGTAATCCTTCAAACTCGTCATTTCGTCACCGCTCGATGTCGAATGAATTCGCACTTCAGTTGAAACACCCACCTTACGCCGCAGTAAAGGGAAGGGGGATTCCCCAAGATTGATATTATTAAATATTATACAATTATTATATAAAAAATATATATTTTTAATATATATAATAATAATAATACCTCGAACAAAAATGGTACACAAAATTCGATAATATGTTCTCACTGGTGCCGACAGATGCCGGCAATAACAATAACAATAAATTAAAAAGTATATATGTATCACACCGATGATAGATTTTCTCGGAATTATTTAAATCAAGAATTAAATTTTAACTTTACTAAAATTTCTTATAGTTATTATATTTATTTCATTTTAAAGATATATTTGTTTACATAATTCTGCTTAAGTTTGATCAATATTTAAATTTTCTCAACCACCACTGTCGGAAATACTCCTCGGGACTAATCAGGTTAAATTGAATTCCTGGACGAGGTGCTCAGATAATTTAGAACAAGTAACTTCTATCGGACTTCGCCGTATGCAATCACAATTTCAATTACGCGTTTTTATGCGAATTATCATACCAAACTTCTGATAATTTTCAGTGTTTATTATTATTTTAATAATTCTTATATTGATAAAAAAAGGCAAAAAATAATTATTTCTTATAAAAATACCTTTCAATCTCATTCAAAAATTGTTATACTGTAATTATAAACTTTTACATAATTATTTTTAATGATAAATATTTCAATGACTTTTTTCTTAATTTGTAAAAAAAGTAATTAATTTACTTTTATAAGTAATTAATTTTTTATTAATGTTTGGCGGCGTTCTTGAAAGAAACGATATCTGAAAATTATTGGAGAAAAAAATTTCAAGATTTTTTGCAAAGAATTAAATGAAACGTTAAAAATTAAAAAAAAATTGGAAAATTAGAAATTATATTTTAATAAAAAAATGTTCATGATGAATCAATTTATTCTTTAAAAAAGTAATAAATTAATTTTTTTTCAAAATTTAAATAGTTAAATTAATATTTAAACAATATTTCAAAATTTTTATGAAATATACAATTGATAAATCATTTTATTTACTATATATAATATTAAATTTATAAAACTATTAATACACATTTGAGAAATGTTTTGAATTGTGTGTTGATATTGTGCATGTTGTATGTTGATTCGGATTGTGTCTCTCCTACACAGATGGATGATTGATATTTTCTTTGATTCCTACTAATTGAAAATAATTTAATTTAATTTTAAAGTAAAAATATTTAGAATAATTTTGAATGTATTATTTAATTTTTAATGTAATTTAAAATTTTAATATAAATAAATTTTATATATACTTTTTAACAAAATGTTTAAATTTAATTTTAACCAATTAGAATTTTTATAATTATTAATTAATAATAAATATTTTTCATTTATTTTAAAATTAGTATGAATTTAGAAATATATTAATCAAGCAAAATATTGAATAGTGAAGGTAGTTTGAGTAAATTCTACTAGTGATGTTCATAAATATTTAAAAAATCATATTGATGTTGTAAATAACACATATATGTTTGATTTAAAGTAAGCAGAAATTGTTTGGTCATATAAATTTATGACGAGCGTAGATTTTTTAAAGAGGAATTTGCAGCCATAAAAACATTAAGTCATATGCGTTGTTTACAAACTTCTAACACTATCTTTGTTTCTTTGAGAAACCAATCACTCACTCCTGTACAGAAACCTATTAGTGGCATGTTTTGCTACTTTAATGCGTCCACCCATACCATGATTGTCGTTTGACCAGTTTGGTGTTGAAAAGGCGTAACTAAATTTTTTTGAATTTTTTTTCAAAAATTAATAACCCAGTTTTCTGAGAATTAATCAATTGATTATATACGAATGAAAGTTTGTTAAAGCATTGTTTTCCATGAAATACTTGTTAGATATTCAAAATGAAATTCAAATTTTTGATAAATAAAAATATTTTTATTAAGATTCATTAATAACAAAAAGGAAATAGTTTCATTGAAATTTATAAAGCATCTAATTGTTCCGACCGATCCCAAGGTTGCCATGAAGACCAGTCGGTGGTAGCAAAGGGGTGCTAGGAAATTGAACTGAGGAGCTTGGTTTTGGTGTAAATAAATTTTAATTTAATTGATAAAATGTTAAGATTTGATTTTAATCAATAAGAGTTTCAATGATTATTTAATATTATAATTATTTTCCCATTTGTTTTCACAAAAACTAGGATTAAACAAAAAATTATTATTCAAGAAAAATTTCAAATAGTGAAAGTCGTTTGAATAATTGTTGTAATGACAATTCTACTTGTGATATTAATAAATGTTCGAAAAATCAAATTGATGTTGTTAATAGGTAGGTTTCCGACACATTAACAATGCAGGAAAGGGAACAGTTTACCAGCGACAGTGACCGTTGTGAGATAAACAAGTGCGCTGCTTCTGAGATTGGCCTTTTTGATTTGTTTTTGCACAAATTTTTATTAATGAAAATAATACGGATAAATAAACAAATTATTCGTTTATTTAATCATTCCACCCAAATTCCGTTTAATAAATTTTTCTTTTAATTTGTAAAATTTAACATATAAATATAAAATTTATTTTTAAATTATATTTGTAAATTTTTAACATAAAACTATTAAATTTTAATTTACAACAACTACTTTATTTAAAAAGTTATTTCTTTACATATAAATATTTAAAAAATGATGATAGACTATTTTTAAAAAACAAAAAACGATCATCAGAATTTATTGTGATTAATTTCGACGGATCAACCGTCATCATCAGACTGAATTAACAATGATATACTCNCGTTTATATATCAAAGCAATGTTTATGTAATCATTATGTCATTTAAATCATGAAAATACTTTCAATAAAGTTGAAGAGGATTGTGTTTGGACATTGATTTTAGGATCAAAAGATTTAATCAACAATGCTTCACACATCACCCTCTCACAGTAATTATCAAATTGTGAACACAAAATCTTAAAATTACTTACGTCAACTTTACTATTCAAACAGTTCTTCTTATATTGAGCAATATTGTTATCACTTTCCATGCGATTATGTTCCTGAATCCGTTTACAGAGATGACGACAAGTCTCTCCAATGTATGTGGCGTCACACTCATTGCATTTATATTGATAAACTAAATTGGAACATAATCCAGTTGGAGTGATAGATTTACTACTAAACAAACTTCCTATCTTACATGATCTAGATACAATTTTTAAATTTAATAAATTATTTTCATCATGTTTCAAAATAGAGTTTTTGAATTTCCTGAAACCTTCAGAGTAGGGAACAGTCAAAACAAAACCAATATTATCATAATTATTATTTATCTGATTTTTAATTTTGTCGCTATTTATTGTATTTGATTTTTCATTTTCCGATTTAATTAATTTATCGACAGTTTCACGAGTTAATTTTTCAAATATTGATTTGGAATATCCATTTTTATGAAGTAAATTCATTAACTTATCAATACTTTCATTACACTTAGCGTACGTAGACGAAAGTGTCCAAGATCTATAGATCAAACCTTTTATCATATTTCTTTTATGATAAAAAAAAGAAATATGATAAAAGGTTTGATCTATAGATCTTGGACACTTTCGTCTACGTACGCTAAATGTTCATAATGATTACATAAACATTGCTTTGATATATAAACGCGAGTATATCATTGTTAATTCAGTCTGATGATGACGGTTGATCCGTCGAAATTATTTCTTTACAATGATAAAAAATCTTCATCCGTTTATTATCTTTTTTTAAAAATTCTTATTTCTAAACTTTTATTAATTATTTTGATATTAAAAATATCAATTGTTATTTATGTAAAAAAAATTTTGGTTTTATATAATAATTTAATTTTTGTTGGTTTTTTTAAAAATCATTGTAAAATTTTTTAAATTTTTTGAATATTATTTAATTTTTAAATTAAAAATTCATTAATCTATTAGGCGAAGTGAAAATTGTCACTAATTCCTCATATTTATTTTCTTTGTTTATGATATTCAAAATATTCTTTATTGGTAAAATCAATTTTATTTTCTATTTTTTATAAAAAAACAACAACAATTTATAATTCTTCAATTTTTTATAAAAATTATAAAAATTCGAAACAGAAATTTTTAATTAAAAATTGTCTACTGAATTCATATTTTACTTTTATAAATTTTAATATCGATATTCATCAACGTTCAAAACCTTGTTCAAGAAAGGAATGTTGATGTTACCATGAAACCATTTGCCAATTTTGTGCACTTGAAACCAATTTATTCCTCTTCCATTGATTGAAACACTTGAAAGGAAATAATTTAATTACTCAATGAATTTACTCTTTTTTTCGAAGCGAATTCTCTTGCTGAAAGTTTTCCCCGTCGTTATAACTTGCGAAAAAAAGAGTAATTCGTTTCTTTTCAAAGTAAATTGACTGTGAATTAGTTTCTTCTTTCGTACAAATTTCACAAAAAAAAGTAATGAAGTAATTAGTTTTCCATTTTGTAATTAGTCTGTAAAGGTAATTTTTGGTTATTTTAATATTAATTAATTTTTTATTATTTAATTAAAAGGATATTTGGTTTGGATAATATTTGGATAAAAGAATATTATTTGGTTTTGGCAACAAATGTATTCCAATATTTTTGATCATATTTTCTTCTATTCAGACAAAACGGAAGCAAAACAGATTTTTTTATATAACCTTTTGAGCTTTTTTTTAATACGTTTTAACACTTTACTTAATAATGAAAAGACATATTTTGCATTTTTAAAGCAATTAAAATACATTTTAAATGAGAATTTTCTATTGTGCCAGAAATTATTTTACCTGCTTAAATTATAAAATAATATATTGAGAATTTGATATTTAAATTGACTCAGTTTTAATGTTTGTATCATATTTTTGTGTTTATATATATATATATAATTAGTGGGAAAATATATGTTCTCCCCCACACCCACCCTGGGGGGTCACCCGTTACCATGGAATCGGTCGCGGTTACAATGGCAACGGTGGCGTAACCATATCAACGAACGCGGTTACCATAGCAATGGTCGCGTTTATCTTAGCAATGGTTCCGATTCACTTAGCAACGCTTCTGATTGGTCCTTGGTACCATAGAAACGTTTCTCATTAGTAACCGGTTCCTTAGCAATGGTGCCGGTTGTCATAGCAACGTTTCCGGTCACTCTAGCAACGGTTTAGGTTCACTTGGTAACGGTAACCAAGGGTCATTTTTCATTAGCAGCGGATACACTGATTCACGGCGGTTTTAACCATGGTAACGGTTACCGTATCCATAGCAACGGTGATCCTTTTCCTAGCAACCGTAGAAAAAAGTTCAAATCGATCACTGCACAATGCACAAATGTTTTAATCGATATTTTAAAAGTGCTAATCGATAGTTCACATTGTGTTACACATTTTTAATTTGCTAGCACAGTGCTTTTTAAGTTGCATATGTGCAACAGTGCAAAAATCAATACATAATTTTTTTTAAAAGTGCTAGTGTCAAAATTCGATATCATGTGTTCAATGCAAATTTTGATTTTCTATCTGAATGTGTAATTAGAATTTTCATATATTGATTATTTTTTCTTATAATTAACATAATGTGCGAATTTACACAAAATGCACATCAATTTTAAAGGTACCAGGAAGCAGAATATCAAAAATGAGCTGATGCACTTAAATAAAAACTTATATACGTACATTCAGATTCCATATCAACATTTTCGAAAAAGGGCTAAAATATCGATTTTTTCGAATATTTCTGAAATTCTTAAAAAAGTGCTTAAAAATCGATTTTTTCGTATATATCTGAAACCCATATGATATATGTATGTTATTTACCATCAAATAATACCTCTTGAATCGCTTAATGTACCTCATTAACAATCACAAGTACTTTGGTTACTGTAACTAAGAGAAACAACCTTTTATATTATATGTAAAAACTACATATATAAAACTCATATAGTACTTAAAACATGCATCGACATAACAAGCTAAGTACCTAGGCCTAGGCCTCAACCATCAAAAGTACCTTGGTTACCGTAACCATGATTTTAACCTTTTAATATTATATATAAAAACAATCGAAAACACCATAGAAACCATCACCGTTATCTTTAAAACCATGAAAAAACACCTTAAAAATCAACGAAGACATGTAAAACCCACCAAAATTACTCAAAAAAGAGCAAAAATCAATACTGCACTCGTCTGCACATTTGATAATCAATACTGCATATGTGCTAATCAATAATGCACATGTGTTAATGAATACTTCACATGTGCAAGTGTGCAAAATCAATAAGTTCACAATTGTACAAAGTGCAATATATTCATGTTTTTCCTTATATAATACAGTGTAAAGTGGTGTCGAATGCCCATAGGGTATAGCCTAGGCAGAAGGTGAAGAAAGCAAAATATGTAAAATCTGTTTGAAAATATGGATAGTAACTCATATATGAATAGTCAAATTCAATATCAAAATTTTTTAAAAATCAATACGTAGTGCTTTTTCGAATATATGCACATTATGTGTGCAAATATTATATTATAGGTATGTATTATATTATGATATTATATTATGTTATCCACCAATATTGTATCAACCATTCAAAACATTACGGTATCCAAGGTGATATCGTCATGCATCCATCATGTGAACGTATTGCATTCATCATATCAATGCACAACTGAATATGGAAAAAATACAGAAAATACTGAATAATATATAAAATACTATAAGAACTACCTTATCAACCATTACCATCATACTATCAACAATCTAATATACCTTACTAGTCATACAATCAACTATCAAATTTACCATATCAACTATCAAATATACATCATCAACCATACCATCGACCATCAAATATACTTTCTCAACCATTAAAAGTACCATATCAGCTATCAAATATACATTAACAACCATATCATCAACCATCAAAATCACCTCATGAACAGCCATTTGTATATAAAAACCTTCAAATCTACCTTAACAGCAATAAAAAGTAACCCTAATTGTATCAACCATTACCTTATCAACCTTTCAAAAAGTGAACATTTTAATATACATATGTTACATATATATTATATGTATTATATATATATATATATATATATATATATAATATTATTATATATTATATACAATCACTATGTGTATCATCAACTATTTACTGAAGAATCATCACAATATCAACCATTAATATTAATATATTATTGTTATATACATATAGTACAATATATAAATATATGTTATGTTAAATAAACATTCTACCAAGTGTACCAACGACTTTTGTATATTGTAAAATGTTGATTAAGTCTTTGGCAAGAGAAGAACTTGCGACCGCCTCTTTGGCGTGAGCAAAAAGCAGCCCTTTGCCCTTAATGGAATTAACAATTTGTCGAACAATTTGCTCCGGCGAAGCAGGACGTTTGGACGCAGGAATGTTTTGATGCCGGGACCTTTGGGCGCGGATAATATTTTATTATTATTAAAAATTATTTAATTAGTTTTTTGTTTGGTTATGAAAAAATTTTAGTCTTGAAAATTAAGTCTCAGTGTTATTTTTTTAAACTTAAATTTTTAATATAATTTAAAAATTTGTAAATTAAATATTAAAAAATAAACAATTCCAGTAAAATTTAAAAAAATGAAAATTTCAAATAAAATTTAAAAAAAAGGAAAAACTCAAGTAAAATTTTGAAAAAAATAAACAATATCAGTAAATTTTAAAAAAAATTAAAAATATGAGGAATTAGTTAATTTTCATTTTCCTGTTTGAGATTTAAATAATTAAAAATGATTTAAGATTAAAATCAAATTAAAGAAGTTATGTTAAATATTTTAAATAATACTTTAAGATTGAATTTTTCATTTTTCTAAATTTTATTTGAATTGAATACGTATACTTGAATTTTGATTTTTTTTAAAATTTACTGATATTGTTTATTTTTTTCTAAATTTTACTTGAAATTTTCATTTTTCTAAATTTTGTTGGAATTATTTATTTTTTTCAAATTTATTTTACAAATTTTTAAATTATATTAAAAATTTAAGTTTAAAAAAATAACACTGAGACTTAATTTTTCCGAGACTTAATTTTCGAGACTAAAAATTTTTCATAACCAAACAAAAAACTAATTAAATAAATTTTAATAATAATTAAATATTATCCGCGTTCAAACGTCCCACGTCCAAACGTCGAGTACGATGCTCCACATAGTAAAAAGCTGTATGCAACCATGTGGTCCATTTTGTGTCAGCTAGCTGAGGTGTTTGTCCAATAATTCTAAATAGGTCTCGTCATTCACGGTTCTTTACTGTTAGAGCTTTGACAGTTGCAATCAAGTTTTCTACGCCTGCATATTTCGTCTTCACTTTCATTGCACAATTGTGCAGTTAATGAGCTACGCAGGTTACATGAAATAGTTGTGGATACATTGTCTTCAGAACTTGTCCTACACTAATCATATACCTGTCGGCATTCGTCAGAAGAAGTACAAAATGCTGGCGTGGAATTTCAAGAAATCGAATCACATCATCCACTGTATGACATACAACTTGGTTGTTCATGGTGCCTGCTATAGGGATGGAGTTCAGCATCTACGATTTATTTGGGGCCTCCACCGTGCCCACCAAAACGTTTATATATTTATATTCACACACATCAGCTCCGTCAATTGTCATGAACAGATTACCTCCAGACACAGTTTTCTTTTCATTGTCCTTGCTATCAGATGCTTGTTGAGGAATGAATAGGCGACATGAGGACATTGATGACCCATTTGTGTAAACAACTTAGGTATAGTTGGATGATCAAGCTTACGTAATGGAATATCAGCTGAAACGAATGCAGTAGTTACTTTCTCAGCCAAAGTATTGTTATCCAAAAAACTTTGAACTAGAGCTGACGATGATGATTGAACCTTGGTGGAATGTTTTACTGATTTACGATGAATGTTTTGGAATGCTGAACCACAGTGTCGCAAAACATGCTGTATAGTTGTCAGTTTGTTGTTGAAAAGAATTCATTTGGATACTGCCTGACAATGGAATTAATTTTACATGACGTTTGAAATTATAAAAAGATTAATGAATGAAAATGAATAAAGAAACATACAGTTAAGATAAATTAGAAAAATTTAAAATGAAACAAAATTAATTGAATATTTAAACAAATAGTGAATATTGAGAATGAAGAAATGAATAAATACAATTAAAATAAACCAGAACAATTTAAAAATTAAAAAAAATTATTGAATATATTAAAAAATATGTTTTTTTTAAATTTTATTACTTTATTTTTAATTAAAATGTTTGACTTAATTCCACTTTATTGACACATTTTGACCTTTTTGACAATTTTTTTCTTATTTTGACTTAATTTTTCTAATTTTGACTTTGAATTTTTTTGACCTAACAAATTTTATTGACATATTTTTGACCTATTAACTTTTTTGGATGGGTATCCTTTTATATATTTATGAGTGCTTTTCGAATTCTCTCACTATTTTTACCGCATGATATCATTTTGACTTTATTGACTTTTGCCCGCCCTACTAATTATATAGTTGAAAAACTATTATGTAATATGTCTCAAAAACAGGCTTCAAAAAATGTTTTTATGTTATTTAAAAATTTTAGAAGTATTTTTTTAACATATATCCTAAAATATCATTTAAAAACATTAATATGGTTGGTTGGATCACCTTGCACGTTTAAGCATGGTTTATTGTCTTTAATAATGCTTCGGCAATAATCATATCATAATTAGTGTCAAAATTATATAAAATTAAGTTAAAATCTTTATTATAATAACCTCGACATCTTTTAATATGGTTCAATGTCAAACTATTTATACTCGATTGAGTATGTTCAGCTTTTCTAAGACAGAGATGAAGACTTGTCTCTCCGATGTACAAGGCTTTGCATTTGTGACATTTGAATTGATATACTAGTTTTGATTAAATACATAAAGGAGTTTGAGATTGGAAAAATCTTTCCGAAATTTATTTGCTCTAAGTATTTATCTCAATGTTAACCTAACAGGGATTCGATGATCTAAAAATCGTTTAAACTCTTTCGCTCTTTCTGAGTACGGAAATTTTAGATTAATAGTCATTTGATTTTCAGAAATTACATTAGACTTATTATATGAT
Organism: Girardia tigrina; assembly: GCA_001938485.1. Taxonomy (NCBI): domain Eukaryota; kingdom Metazoa; phylum Platyhelminthes; order Tricladida; family Dugesiidae; genus Girardia; species Girardia tigrina. The sequence continues at coordinate 89,811 of MQRK01219756.1, forward strand.
TTTAAATTAATGGATTCAGCAGTATCTTTTACAAGTTTATTTGCATACTTTTTATTAAATCAGTTTTTGAAAGTCTATTATGAAGTTCATATTAGACTTATTTATCAAGTAACTCAAAGTTGATGTCAAGCTCCAAATATTAAATTTACTTTCAAAATGAAAAGTAAGAAAAATGGTTCCATACTAGAATTTATCGAAAATCATATGAATTTGATTTTTATAGTTGTCTGAACAGTTTTTCCAACCCTAAATATAATACATGATTAAAGGGTTTGTATATAGAGTCTGGGGCTTAAGATCAACCTTTGAGTTATTCAATTCTATGTTTGAAAATTGCGAAATCTTTGGTCGTTCCAATCCAATTGGCCTTATCCGAAATGCCATAAAAAATGTTGATTTAAGAACCAACAACTCTTATGTATTCTGTTGTAAATTTGAATTTATTTTCTGCTTTTCTTCTCGCTTTGCTTTTGTGTTTATATTGATTTCGACGTGGTTATCGGTGAAAACATCCGTAATATTTGAAAACTTTTATTAAAATCCAAAATACAAAAAATGATGACAAAATCAACGAATTAATAAAAAACGTTTTTATCTAAACAAGAAAAACCAATTAGGATAAAAATATTCAAAAAATATTTTATTCAACTTAAAACATTTTAACATAGAATCACCATATAAAATAATTTTAATTGTTAATTTTTTAAAATATAAATTCATTATTAAAATTAAAATTTGTTCTATTATTATTAAAATGTTTCGTAAATAAATTTCCAAAAGTTAATTTTATCCCATCTTAATTATAAGTTGGCGAAAATATATGATATTTATTTATTATTATAATTGAATTAAAATTTTTTGGCGTTAACCAGAGAGGACAAAAGTAAGAGATTTTGCTATAACAATACATATAATTTTCAATATTTAAAGAAAATAGAGAAGAATTTTAAAAAATTGAAAATGCTTTAAAAATCATTTGTGAATTATTTTAGTCGATTATAAAACAAGATATGATATAAAATAGAATGAGGAAAATATTCACTAGAAAATATAATAGCCAGCTGCCAACGTCCCATCTTCTATTTCAAAAAAGTTAATATTTTAATTAAATTGTTTTACTAATTACAGCAGACTTATTCTTTCATTAATTTAGATAAATATATAATAGTAACCTAAAGTTCAAATGCTTAAAACTTGAAATTACTTCTACTTCATAAAAATATAATCAAATGGTTAGAACAACAGACTTTGTCGTTAAATAATATATAATTCGTTTAAAAACGCAACAGATAAACATAATGTCTTTTGAATTAGAATTGAGATAAGGTCACGATTAGACAAAGTTTGAATGTTCGACAATTAATTTAAGCACGATCAAATTTACTTTTTTTCAATTGATGAATTACGATTGAATTACAAGCACGATCGAGTTGTAATAATATTCTAGAGACTTGATTGAATCGAAATCTTCTGTTCTATTTTCGGCTATCTTCGGTACTAACCAGAATAGATAAAATTTTCTCGTCAGGAATAACTAATAACCCGGTTAGTTATGCTTATTATTTTTAAATTGATTTTTTATTAATGATTTTTTTATTGCCTTAATTTAATGATTCCATATTGCTATGGAATAATTTTTATAACATCCCAATAATAAAATAAAACAGTCTTCTCAGTAAAAAGAAAAAAATATGACACACAAAATAAAAAAAATAAAGAACAAATGCATTTTCATCAAACAAAAAAAACAAAGGCTTGTCAAATAAAAAGGTGTAAAAAAATAAACAATGATCTGATACAAAAAAATCTCGATGATACACGCTATAAAATAAAAACTTACATAAATAATCTGTGACAATATAGTAAAAAACCGGAGCTATATTGTCCTCTCCATATACGGCACAAATATATCTGGTAGCTTCACTCGCTTTTTGACCTCGATTAAAGGCGAAAATGTGATTTTTTGTCGACTTGATAATCTATTTGACGGTTCTAAAAAAAGCAAAAAAATAATATAGGCAAAAACCATTACTTTAACCTTGTAGAGCATAGCACGGTTTTTCTAATGGTATATAACACTTCGCCAAACATCAAAAATTCTTTGTAGAACAAATAGTTTCATGTAACGACAGGAACTTCTGCAACAACCCAATATTTATTTTTACATTTATTTGTATCATACCACATACTAAAAAATGTTAAAAAAGTAATTATAAAACGTTTTACTTTTTAGCTTAATCATAAAAATTAATACAAAAAAAACAAATACATATTTACGGGGGATACTTTTGCAATAAAATATCTCAAGGTATGTGTAGTGCCCTACTTATTTTGTTTATTCTTTTGATTAAGTTCTCATTTTGTTGATCTTTTTCTGTTTGTCGTGTGAATATCTTATTATTCTTTTTTTTAAAAAAAAAGTTTCTGAGATTGTTTGTTTTCGTGATTATCAGTAGTTTTTTTATTCTTGGACAAAGAATGCCAGGTTAAATGCCTATTTGCTAAAGGCAATAATTAAATTGGATATGAAGCCAATAAAAATAATCAATACAAAAATTCGAATTGATAATGCAAATTGAAAATTGTATTATACGATTGCGTATAATACAGCAACAATAGCGTCGAATAAAAAGAATTTGAAAAATAAAATTGAAAGTTTCCTGGATTTTATGTTGATAGTCTTTATCAACCTTCCCGAAATCATCAATAAACTAACGAAACAATCTCCAATATAATTGTCAGTTCCAGTACCAAACAAATAACTTCGTCAATAGATAATCTATCTCGTCGTCTCTTTACCCAAGATTGATAATCCAAGCTATTACTGTAAACCAGCCAATAACAAGACTCCGAAGCATTGCAACAATACTAAACAATTAAAAAAATATTCGAACAATTCCAATACGAAGAGGAATATTCAAAGTAACATTTGTTTTCATTGAGTCCTCCCCACTGACCTCGTTTCTTCTTTTAACTGTGATCGAATTTAATTATCTTTTTTTTTAATTCTTTCTGTTATTGTTTAATAGTTGACATTTTTTTATTGTTTTGTTTTTTTTTATTTATTTATTCTATTGTAAAAGCAATTTCAAGTTATCAACCACTAGACTTTAAGTTGCTTTTACAGTATGCATTTTTATATATAAATATAACAATGTCAGCTTTTAAAAATATACCATTTAACTTTAAGGAGAAAAAGTTAAAAAGTCAAACCCCTAATGAGCAGCACCAATGGATGATCTGCGTCGACTCAAAGATGGTGAACTTTCTACTTGGTCAGCAGTCCAGGTTCATGAAGTACTCATGCTTTGTATGTATGTGGGACAGTCGAGACATAGCCAAGCACTATATAAAGAAAGAGTGGTTGGCGCGAGAGCAGTTAGTACCCGGGGCGAGAAACATCATAAACAAACCTCTTGTTGACAAGTAGAAGATATTGATCCCACCGCTTCACATGAAGTTTGGGTTAATAAATCAGTTTAGGCGCGCTCTGGACAAGGATGGGAGGTGCTTCAACTATCTGTACCGAACCTTTCCTCGACTGACCATTGAGAAGCTGAAGGCCGGCATTTTTGATGGTTCCCAAATACTGCAGCTCATAAAGGACACAGAGTTCCAAAACTCCATGAACACGCAAGAGTGCACCGCGTGGAAATCTTTTAGGCAGGGGATGAACAATTTCCTTGGAACACAGAGGCAGCAAACCACGCCAGACTTATCAGCAGCATGATAGAGGCCTTCCGAAAACTCGGATGTTTGATGAGTATAAAGATGCACTTTCTGTTCTTACAAGTGGAGAAGTTTTCTGAAAACCTTTGGGCAATGAGCGACGAGCAGGGAGATAGGTTCCTTCAGGATATGCTCCAAATTGAGGAGAGGTACCGGAGAAGGTGGGACGCAGTCATGATGGCGGACTACTGCTGGTAGCTGAACCCAGCAGTTGCTTACACACAGGAATAGAAGAAATGACGATTTATGCCGTGAATTCTGAATTTTTGTGTCTCATAACGCTTATTCCTATACTAATATTATGTATGATTATACTTATCACATTTTATAAAAAAAGCACTAAAATTTTTTGTGATAAAAGCACTAAATAAAAACTTAATGAATTTTGATACGTTGTCTTTTATTTCTTGAGGAAAACAGAAAAATTCGTCAGGGGTTTCTTAACTGACGATCCGCAGATACTTTCTTTTAAGAAAAATTGATTTTTTAAAAATTTCTGTAACAAAATAACCTGACCTGATTAGCAAAACCAAGGACATTTTCGGACTCAGAGAATCAAAATTTGTCTAATTCAGCTGGAAAACCCTGGACAATTTTCAAAAAATATTTTTTGCTACCTAGTGTAATTTAATCTTAGAAATTAAAATATCTACTTTTCACTTTATTACTCTTACAATAAGTATCTGGTCTGACAAAGAAAACGAATGCCAAAAAGGACAGTTTTTATAACACAGCAAACTTACCATATGTTGGCATAATTTTTTTAACATAATATCCATTTCGCTACACACACTTCCGCCATAATATTCGACTCAGAAAACGACTTTTTAAAAAATTCTGTGTGGCATACGACGAAGAAATCCTCGACGGTAACCTTCAAACCATCTTTCGATCTAAACTGAATGCCTCTCAAACGCTTTTTTAGGTGCTTGCAGAGGTAAAAATAGTGCTAAATCTGGATTGTATGGCAGACGATTCGCAAGCGTTTGTTCAACATCTTTATTGTGATCCGAGAAATTCCCCCTGTGTACACTAGTGCAATGTCATTGAAAAATCATAGTCGCGTGTTCTTCTGCTTACGTGTATTCTTTCTTGCAGTTGACACGAGTTGGCTGTGGTAGGCAGCGTTGATGGCGATACCATTTTCTACGAAATCCATTAGAAAAAACACCTTTATGATTCCAGATAATGGAAAGCACCATCCTTTATCAATGACATATCCCCGTTCGCATCTTAAAGGATGGTTTCTATCCAGACAGATTCCAATTGCCGACTTACCCTTTGTTTCTGACAAATACATACTTGATGGGATTTCCTCTTCCGTATTTAAATTTGCCAGGAAAGTTTCATCATGCTGGTACCACAGGTTTAAGTTGTTCTGACTTAGCTTCCCTTTGTAAAACTTAATGAAAATAAATTTAATTTTTGACAATATTATTTAAAAAATATTAATAATTTCTTTTATAATTTTTATAATTATTTTCGCTAAAACATCGAAACGTTCAATCAGATATGATTTGAGTGAGTTTTGCTGCTTGAAACAATTAAAATAGTACTTAATTTGAGCCAATGAAACATAACATGAACGCGTTGCGCACTACTGTACAAAGTAGCTTGTCTTTGTCGAGTTCATATCCAAGCCTAAAAACAATTTAAAATATGCTTCCAGTCGATTTTTCACCGTAATAATGAATTAAATTCTATGATATTTTCAGAATAATTTTAATTTAATGTACCTTGTCTCTGTACATATTTCATTGTTTTATATATTATATTATGTATTTTAATTGTTAAATTTTTTAACTTAAAATTTAAAATATTAATGTACGATTATTTCTTCTATCACGTTTGTTGCGATGTAAAATAAAAGTAGTATTTGGTAAAAATAAATTAGTAAAATAAGAGTAAAGCACTCAGATTTTTACAAAAATCATTTCACAATCATTTATCTGTACCCCAAAGCGAAGCGCGAGTATAAGGCTAGTTAATAAATAATTTTTTATTTTTAATGATTAGTTTTAAATTTAATATTTTATGCAATTTTTATTAAATATTTATGTATACGTGCAATAAAATTCAAAAACAATTATATATATATATATATATGTGTGTGTGTGTGTGTGTGTGTTTCGCTTATTGCTTCCTCTATGTCAAATCCCACTGCACGCTACTGCTGTTACGTATTAACTTCAATATTTTTTTAATAAATTTATTATTATATAAGAAAATTTATGACAGAATCAATTGCATTAAATATTTACATTAAATAAGAAATATATTAAATATTTAAAATTCATAATATTTTGACAATCAGAAAAAAAGAAAATTTTCTCGTGTTTATTAGTTTGGAATGATTAAAAAAAGGAAGCCCTAATTTTTCTAGATTCAGCAGTTTTCTTTTGTGATGAAATATTAAATATGTTTGCCAAATGTTTCAAAATTATTACTTAATTAGAATACGTAATTCTAACAGAAAAAATAAATTTAAATTGAATTCCTATAAGCTACATTGAAATTGGATAAAATCTTTAAATAATATATGTAATTTAATTAAATTATTTAATTTTCTAAGGTTTAATTGTATAGACATTCAATTTAAAACTAATTTTTGTAAATATAAAATTATCTTTTATTATAAATATTAAAATATTTTTTTTTGTTTTGAAAAAAATTTATTTATTTTAATAGTTTTATCTTAATTTTAATTGCCTCATTTTTGATTTTAAGTAAAAAATTTTAATTTGTCATTTTTCATGTAATAGTATATTTTTAAGATTATTTTAATTATTATTTTTGAATAAAACTCTTAAGTAATAGAGACGAAATAAACAAAATATTAAAAAAACATACAGAGGACTCCGCTTATATCGAAGTGCAACTTGCCAAAAAATATTTCGATATAACCTTTGCATCACCTTCCATTACATATAGACGTGGGCACGTTTTAAAATTTTCTAAACGTTTAAACGGTCTTCGTTTAGCGAATTAAACGTTTAAAAACGTTTAAACGATCTCTAACTTCATAGAGAAACATTGTGACAATGCTATTTTTTCGAAGCTCATTCATTTCGAAAATTCGATGAATGACAATTTTTTAGCATAAATTAGACGTGGGCACGTTTCAAAATTTTAACGCTCTGCGTTTAGAGTAATAAACGTTTCAAAAACGTTAAAATGATCTCTAATTTCATGGTGAAACATCGCGACTAAGCTATTTTTCTTCAAAGTCCATTCATTTCGATAACTCCATGGTTTAGAAATTCTTAAACCGTTTTGTTCGAACAGTTGATACAAAAATAATGGTATAGTTGCCATAAGTACATCGTTTTTACATATCTGTCACATTCAATGACTGCTTTACGAAAATTCTTTGATTGCCGACATTGGATTTTCGATTTTATGCTGTCGAAATATTTTAAATGTCGCATTCGCTATTTCTGTTTCAACTGTGTAGACGCCAAACTAAATATATTGTTAGAAAAATGTCACAGATAACGATGGATAAATTTTAGTAAATGTTAAATTTATTTCTTAAATGAAATATTTAACATGAAAAAATATAGATAATTATTTGTTTAAATAATATCTATTTTAAAAGTATTTTTGTTAGTGAAAAATAAATTTTAATAAATTTGTGATTCGTTGTTACAGGTCAATAGATACAAAACATAGTACAGCAACCATTTTATTTTTTTAATTTTCAAAGCAAATTCAGAGTTTGAATTATATACACTCTGCAATCATATCCGTTTTACTTGTTTCTGCACATTATGAGCTAAATGAAAGTGAGAGCTTTTCTAAAATACAA
>MQRK01219766.1:1570-12972 GCA_001938485.1 Girardia tigrina
GGAACATTTCCATCGAGTAAAAATGCTGGAAGATTGTTATTTTTGTTATGATTTTTTTAAGATTTTTGTTTGTACGAAACAATATATATACGTAATTACAAAAAATATTTTCCTCAGTATTGGTATGATTTAAGATTTTTCTTAAGATTTTGTTATTAAAACGAGATTTTTTAAATTTAAATTGATATTTTTTATTTTAAAATAAAACTTTTCTTTAAATTGAGAAATAAGAATACTTTCAGTAGTTGCGGAAACGAACCATATTAGATGATTTACGTGGAATAGCACATAATTTGTCTCTTTAAATAACAATTTTTATCTCTGGATTTTTTTGAAAATTTCTATTTTGTATTATTCTTTTTGATTTATACTAGAGATTTTTGATTTAAAATGGAAATTTTCGATTTGTATTTTTTAGAATTGAAACTTTTAATATGAATTCGGAAATAATTTTTACATTTTTAAAGCATTTGTAATAAATAATATGTTATACCGGAAATAAAAATACTGTTTATATAACCACAAAATTAGGGAAAATGATAAAAATTAAATTAAAATATATGTAAGTAGAGAAATTAAGATTATTTATATTAGTATTTATATTTGTATTTATATTAGATCTTAACATTGACTCTTTATTACGCTCATTACATCCTCATTATGTTCATATCATCATTCAAGCACCTCCTAATACTTTGATAGCTTATCTTCTCGCCTGTTATATCTTCCACTTTTACGGCCAGTTTTCTCAACGATATTTTCGAATTTGTACTAACTGTCTTATTAATCTGTTTCTTCGTATTGTTGCCAATACATTTCGAACGACCACTTCCGATCTTGCGTCCAGTGTTGTCGTACCTTTGTATTTCGATATTAACCTAGAAACAGTTGAGGATGAAACCTGGAGTAATTTTGCAATCTTTGAGGCACTCATTCCTTGTTCTGCATAAAAAGTTATTTCATATTTTTGCTTATTATTGAGTTGCATATGTGGGTCTAAATTTTGAAATGAAATGATACAATATTTGGAGGGAATTTGCCGTTTTTTTACAAATTGCATTTTTTTGTCACAAAAAGGTTTTTAGGACATGTCAAATAAATAAAATATATGCTGCTGTGTATATTTATTATATGGTTGCATAGATAATAAACCAACGAACAGTATGATTCTCTTTCACTTGTTTGTTAATTATTTTTAGTTCTAATTTCTTAAAAATTTATGATTGCGTTCTTTTGTCGCAGACTGTACATGAGTGCCACTCGTTTCTATAAATTTGTGTTGAATGTAATAGCTCTCGTTTACATGTTATATGAACATATCTATAATCGTCTTTTATCACATCTTTTATCTGAATTTTGCTATACATAAGTGATATTTTGTGGAACATTACTTTTGATCAATAATTAAAAATCTAAATAAAAAATTGAAGTGCTAACAATCCCCTCGAGATCAGCCAAAAAGGCATCAGTAAGAACGGACGGATCAAAAGCTGCAACACTTTGGATCGAATAATTTACAATCAAATATTCAGCAAAGATTCGAAAATTATTCGCAAGTGAAAATTTTCTAAAAATTCAACGTGAAAATTTTCCTCATTTGATACCGTTTCGTTGACAATTTTGTCTATTGAAACGTTAATTAAGCTGTGAACAACATATGCCCGTATTTAGTTGCACTAGTTGGACCAACATCAATTCCTAGCACATTCACAAAATTGGCCAAAATCTGCCATCCATCTTGTTCAATATGTCCTGCATCAGTACATTTGATTGTACACCAACACTCAATTCTCTCGCATTTTCTAAAATTATTTGTTCGTCACAATTTGTAAATTGTTCTAAATCTGCCAAGCAATTTTCTTGGATTGACTCGTCCAAAATAATATTTTCTCGTTTAACATATGAGAGTGTCGATTTTCGTTCAAGCGAAACATAGCCAGCTTCGGCAGATAAAAATACACGCTCTATTGATTCTGTTTTAATCTTTTGTTTCTGATTAATCGTTTCTATAATTTTTATTTCTTCTTTAAATTTTTCTAAAACTTCATTTTTTGATAAAAAAATACCTGAAAATCACAAATTATGGTCTGATAAAACTTAATTGCAGCTTCAACTTCCTGAAATTCCAGTATCAACGAACCTTTCATAAAGCTTATCGTTTTTACTTTCTGGTTACTTCCAATTTTCTTATCAAAAAACTGTATTTCTGTCCAATCAAATTATCAGGCTCATCCGCATCATTTAAATCAAAGCATTTTCTAAGCGATGAAACATTTATTTTAGTCTCATCTTCCTTATTTTTATCGAGACCGTTAATACTTGTTTCAAATGGTCGTCTCTCCATAATCGAAGATTCTTCACATCCTCTACCAACTCTAATTTTCAATCTCAATGACGGCTTCTGTATCACCCCGAATTTATTATTAAATTGTGTTCATCTCCCATTCTGCCCAGTTTTCTTTTTGGTATAACGTGCACCAATAATCTTGGCCCAATAATTTGGCGATTGATTTTTAAACTCACAGGTGCTTGCTAAGTGACAGTCCAATACAAAATATGCAAATTATTTAATGATTTGACGAAATAAAAATAAAAAAATAATATGTGGGGACGATGACTGATTGTTATTGGTGTAGATTGAGAAGGTTTATAATCGGTAAGATTTGATTTCTAATGAACTTAAAACTTGTTCTTATGATTTTAGTTCATAAAGAGTTGGATGTTTATGTTTATAAGAATACGAATATTATAAAAGTAAAAAGTCATTTTAAATAAAGGTTGACTTAACAAATACAACACAAGAATGTGAGAGTAAATATGATATTACATCTATAAAATATAAACACATCATCTCTTAACATTTAATCTTTCAAAATATATTTAATCTATAAAATATAAAACATTATAAAATAAACCCACATTAAAAAGGATGACCAGCAGCACCAGACGGATTTCTCAAAACTAATCTCCTCCCTCCAAATATCCCAACCCGATCTCCCCCACCTTTTCTCATCCTTCCCAGACTTAAACTTCGAATGCAATAATAAAATTTTAATACCGTTGGAAGAAAATCCACAATTGCCACAAATATTTTAATGAATCAAGAAATTGGGATTAGGTTGGTTGATGTTGATATTGTTGAAGCGATTCATCTTCTGATTCATTTCTTCTGATTCATCTGCACTAACAAATACAGAATTATATAAATCTTCATTTTTATAAATATTACTCTTATCTATTTTTGTATTCTTATCTATTTTTAATGTATTCGTACATTCTAATTCAATAGTATTCTTATTTCTATTCTCTAAAATATTGTCTCCATTTTTTAATGTATTCTTATATATTTCTGTATTCCTACGTTCTAATTCAGTATGATTACATTCTAATTCAATATTCTTATAAATTCTCAAAATCTGCAAAACAACTTCATCAATTCTACTCCTCATAATCTCCCCACCCGTTCCACTCTCCATCTCTCCAAATTCCTTCTTCGTATACATCCTAAACACTCTCCCTTCCTTCATCCTCCCCACTCTTCCATTTCTCTGTTCTGCCATTCCTCTGCTAATCTTTTCTGATTTTAAAAAATAAAAATTATTTTTTAATTTTTTTTGTTTGAAAAGTCCCGAATCTATTACTACGTCTAAATTACTAATTGTAATACTTGTCTCTGCTATGTTTGTGCTGAGAATTATTTTATTCTGGTTGGAGAATACTTTGGAGTGGTCGGAATGGGACAAATTGGAGTGGACGGGGAGGATTGTGTGGGATGGGGTGTTTAGTTGGGAGGAGAGAAGATTTACTTCTTCTTTTCCTGGGAGAATTACCAGGATGGAATTTGCATAAAATTTATTACTGTGAATAATTATTATTTTACTACTATTAGGATTAGGATTATCCCTACTATTTCTATTATCAATATTATTTGTACTATTTCTATTATCCCTAATATTTCTATTATCCCTACTATTAATATTATCAATATTATTAGTATTATCCCTACTATTAGTCAATATTCCAATCAAATCCGCAATTTCACCGTCATATCCAAAACTTTCTTTCTACTAAAAAATATTTCAGTTTCAAATTTCTTCACAACCGGACACTCAAAACATTCACCAAACTTTTCCGAATCAAAAGTCGCACTCATCAAAACAGTTTTCATTTTCATTTTCTTCAATGACTCACCAAAATATCAGTATTAATACTCCTCTCGAGTGCCTCATCCATTACTATCAGTCTATTCCTACTATCATTGTTATGAATTATTCCTTGTATCATCATACCATCATGCAAATATTTCAGTCTCGCTTTTTCTGTCAAATTGTTCTCGAATCATACTTTGTAACCGACAAGATCGGAATATTTGCTTTTCAGATAATTTGCGATGGAAATTGCGACCATTCTTCTCGGATGTGTGCAGATTACTTCGTCGAACGAATCTAAAAACATGCCGGGGATCTCGGATGTGTGCAGATTACTTCGTCGAACGAATCTAAAAACATGCCGGGGATCTCGGTTGATTTACCACGGCCAGTATTCCCCATTATTATCAGATTGTTGTGCACTTTTAATAAATCTAATATCTGTCTCGTGGAGATGTAAATCTGCGGGTGGTTTGATTTTGATGTTAAAATATTCCGGCTTGTACGATTTTTTATATGCTGTATTGTAATCCTGTTCAAGATATCTTTCGAATGGCAATCTGGTGTCTATTAGCTCGACTTTTGATTCGGTAATTACTTTGTTAAATTCGGCCAGTTGGGTCGGTTCAACGTATTTTCGAATTCGTTCTAGTTTGTTTTTGGTGATGAGGGCGGTTAAATAATTTTTTAAGTGTTCCTTGCTGGATGGATTTAATAGATTTAAGAGCTTGGGGATTGTGTTTTTCATGTTTGGGGTTGAAATTGTATTTTTGTTTGGAAGTCTGGATTTATTTTCTGATCCTGTAAATGAATTGAGATATGATACGTTTAAGTGAAATAGTAAAAAGAAATTGTTAATATGTCTTGTGTGTTTTGTAATGAGATGCTATATTTCATAAGTAAACATATATAATGTTATATTCATACTATAAAACTATATTTTAAAAACTATAATTTATATGACGTTTCTGAAAGTTGTCGATGAACAATGATGCATCAGCCGGCTGGCACAGTCGATAATGACAGTGAGTTATACAGCGCTGACATTTGTTACTTTTCTTCAACTCCTTGTATTGTTATCAATTTCGTGTTTCATGATTTATCTGAATCGAGGAGCAGCTCATCCATGCCAGTGGAGATATTTGAGCGTGACATGAAACAAACGAGAAGCACGCTGCGCAACTCAAGTAAATATATCATTCGTTTAAAAATTCTCATAATCTCTCATTACTGCGAACACACCGGTGGTCGGTGACTTTTAGTAGGGCGGTGTATATGGACACCGCAAGATTTTGACGGGGGTAGAATAAAAATACTGCAACAAGAGAAAGATCATATAATTTTAATGAACTATTTTAATGATTGTAAAAAAAGAACAAATGGGATTTCTTGTATTCGATTCCGTTGACCAGGTCAGTTTAAAGATAGCACTGTCTTATAATTTTTGTGTAACGATATTCGCATTAAGAATCGTCAAGAGATTGGTCAAGCAACTGGAAAGAAACAAAGGTAATAAGGAAAAAGCATTGAAACAAGCGACAGAAGGAATCGATTGTAATAATACACAAAACAAGAAAGAATGGAAATTTATCGAGGTAACATTTATTCATTGAAATCTCAAAATATTATTCATAATATATGGAGGCCTGCCAGATTTCAACCAGACAAAAATAAAGAAGGAAGAATTGCTGCCAAACTAGAATTGAAGTTATGATACTACAAAGACAATTATGCGAATGTACCAGACATCGAACTAGAGTAGTTTAAAAACCAATGTAAGAATGCCAATTTATTTATAGACTCGCCAACAAGGAAATGCCCCACAAGACAGAAATTGAGGAACATTTTGCCAACAAGAGTTATGATCAGCGCATTGAATTGGGAATGACAGTCATGTCCACAATCGCGTCCTTGTGCAGATAGGGGATTAAAATAGTTAAAATTGGTAAATTGATTTGATTCCAGTGTCAGCGAATATGCGACTTGTCTTATGATTCCAGATGCGCGATAGAGAGATGCCGTAACGTTCACAATTAACTGCCTGCTGTATGTGCTACAAATATAGCACGTGGCCATCGAAGGATCAGGTGGAACTGTGGACTCGGTTAATTAATTATCAATGATAATTACAGTTATCGATTGATTGATTGTAGAAATCATCTGATGAACTTGAAAAGATGAGACAGTGTGTCGAGGAATCCGGATACGCTTACTTCCATAAAAAAACGTAAAGAAACTTAATTATTAGCACGTTTAGGACACCATTGTGAATCAACAACCACAAATTCAAGAAGGGTGGACTATTGGACGATGACAGTCTTGAGGGTCTGGCAAAAATCAAAAAAATCACATGTGGAGTCGAGATCATAGATAAATTTATTTATACAGTGGGAGAAAAAATTTGAACCATGTGTATACGACTCCAGAATTAGCATGCCGGAACGGCGAGAGACTCTTCCAAAAAATCTATTTTTTATTAATTAATTTGTGATTATTTATTAATTAATTTGTGATTTTCAACCAGACAAAAATAAAGGAAGAATTGCTGCCAAACTAGAATTGAAGTTATGAAACTACAAAGACAATTATGCGAATGTACCAGACATCGAACTAGAGTAGTTTAAAAACCAATGTAAGAATAAAAATTAGCTTTTAACTTTTACTTAATTAAATTTAATGATATCCTATACATAACCACATCAACACTGGAATTGATGTTATGGTACTACAAAGACCATTATGCAAATGTATTAGACATCGAACTAGAGCAGTTATGAATATAAGAACAAGAATACTATGAAAAATATTTATATTTATTTAAGAAACTGAATACTAATGTATATGCAATATATTATGTAAAGGACAAAATGCCAAATTCAATTAAAGACTGCCAAAAAAACAAAACACTCTGGGATTTCCTATATGTCATCCCAATCTCAAAGTAAGTGTAAATAAAGCTCTATGTAGACCATTAAAAGATGGTCTCCTAAGTTTTATAGCAATATATGTAAAATCCTATGTATATATTGCTATTGAAGTTTGCCTGTATTCTAGGAAAAAAAGAAAAAAGCACCCTAAATTGGGATTAAATAAATATCGAAAAACGCTAAGACGCAAATATTTGAAAATGAATCTTATGACTACTTAAATATTACATTAAAGAACAAAAAAGCAATGCATAATAACTGCCGCTAGGACCTATGGACGAATGAAAAACAAGAAAAGTTAGAAACACCATTTCAAGGTAATAATGGAATTTGAAAAGTTATTTTGCAGCCATTTTGAATATTAACAGTTTTTTCTTATATCTTAAAATTGACAGTAGGCTCTGTATTGTCTATTTATGATTTCTAAATGATACAGAGTTTATGGTTCAAAACCATGTACGCCAATGTTGTTAAAGATTTTCTACATTCACCATCTAATGGTGTGATGGGAAAATTTGTATATAAGCTAAACAGGGTTTCTATGCATGTAATTCGTCACGTTGAAACTTAGAATTGCTATCAATTGATTATCAACCAGATAAAAATTAGAAAGGCAGTATTGGTGCCATTATAGAAACGATGTAATGGTACTTGACAGATCATTATAAAATACCAGACATCAAACTAGAGGACTTTGGCAGACTATGTAAGCTTAATTAATTTACATTAAGCGAAATTTATTTTCTTTAGAGTTTTTGACAAATATGGCCATAAATTTAAAGATTTGCCCAATTGGAAAAAGGTGTTAGAGCAGTGGAATAAGGAAGAGCGAAAAATTCCCACTGCTCGCGCAATAATTTTAAATAAAACTCGTACAGGGGTGACCCCACCGACTGAATTAATTTGTTATTTTTATTAATTAATTTATGATTATTTATTAATCAATTTTTATTAATTAATCCGATGCGTTTGTAAATAAGGATAAAATGTAAGAATGACAGGAACATCGATATCTAATGCATGCGTTTAACGCCCTTCACCACTTAACAAAGCGTCTGCACCGACCAGCAGTGTCGCATCAACCTGTGCTGGGCGCTCGCTTACGCTAGCGACAGCCGGCACGAGGTCATCGAGTTCATCATCGAGCACGGCATCCACGAGTTAGTATGCAAGATGCTGCTCTCCTGCGACGATGGCGACGCCGAGGTCGTGACCCCGTATCTCCATATTATCAACAACGTAGCCGCTGGTACATAAGAACAGGCCGACGCCGTTCTCCAATAAATGTGCAGTCGGGAAATGCCGAAAATAAATTGAATTAGCATTGAAAATGAATGATCAAATTAATGAATTACAAAAATTGAAAGAAAAACTAGAGGACGCTATCTATCGCAATTATACGAATCAAAAGCTCATTGGAAGTCCAAGTATATTTTATCATCACATTATCAAAATCTTTTTTCTCTAATTTCAACAGACCTGATGGATGATCGAACTGAGTTTCGAATTCGAGCTTCGGTACGACAAGGTCATTCAGAAACTATATGAACTATAGAATGGTGCCGCACAAGTAATGATCATTATTGATTATTTATTCTAATTAATACTTGCGAATTATTCCACACCTATGAGTAGCGATATCTAAAATTGTGAGTGCCCTTTATATATTAATTTTATATATTAAAATATTAATTTGTGAAATCTGAACCAAATTGATGGTTCTTGTTGAATTTGATGGATCCGAGTTCTTATTCTACCTATCATTGTTCCGAAATATCAATATACCTTTGACAAATGGAAAGTTTTTTGGAGAATCCGGTAAAAACGTTGAATTATCGTTGTACACATTGAATGAAATTTTTGTTTATAATAATTTATTTAATTGTAAATTTAAAATGATTACTGACGAAATTTGGGCAAAATTAAACCAATAAGTTTTTTAAGGTTCCTTCGTGCTTTTTCATTATTATAATTTTTGTAGACCAGATAAACAAAATTTGGAAAAACTTAGTGCCATAATAGAAACAATGTGGTGGTATTATGCCGACAATTATGTAGAGAAAGAGAATTCCTCAATCATCGAACTAGAGAATTTTAGAAATGAATGTAAGCGTTGAATTATTTACATTAAGCGAAATTTATTTTCTTTACAGTTTTTGACAAATATGGCCATAAATTTAAAGATTTGCCCAATTGGAAAAAGGTGTTAGAGCAGTGGAATAAGGACAAACGAAAAACTCCCACTGTTCGCGCAATAATTTTAAATAAAACTCGTACAGAGGTGAGAACATCGACTGAATTAATTTGTTATTTTTATTAATTAATTAATTAATATTATATCTATAATTCATGTATATTATATATATATATATATATATATATATATATATATATATTATATAATTGGTGCCGTTTTAGATATATATATATAGTTATAGTTATTTTTTAAATTTCTAAATAAAACATTTGTTTAAATAATCATAATTAATTTTACTGAACTTAAAATTTAAAATGTCTTTACAATCGAAAAAAATTGATAATAAAATTTTGGAAGTATTATATCAGTAAATTTTTTAAGGTTCATTCGTGTTTTTTAATTATTCGAATTCTTTTGTAGACGTTATCAACCAAATAAAAATTAGACAGGGAGTATTGGTGCCATTATAGAAACGATGTTATGGTAAATAGGGATAAAATGTAAGAAGGGCAGGAACGTCGATATCTAATGCATGCGTTTAACGCCCTTCACCACTTAACAAAACGTCTGCACCGACCAGCAGTGTCGCATCAACCTGTGCTGGGCGCTCGCGTACGCTAGCGACAGCCGGCACGAAGTCATCGAATTCATCATCGAGCACGGCATCCACAAGTTAGTATGCAAGATGCTGGGCTCCTGCGGCGATGGCAACGTCGAGGTCGTGATCCCGTGTCTCCAGATCATCGGGAACGTGATCAGGAACACCAAAGAAATTGAACCGATTGATATAGACTTACTAGAGGTTTGATCGTTGTATATAAATCAAAATGAGCATATGTTGGCTATGTTTTTAGATGATAATTACTTCAGTGCCATAATATTCATGTCATTAAGAGGCTCATTAAAGTCTAGAATGTGATATCATGGAAAAAATATCAGACGATTTAAGAATGGTCAAGGGATTCTTTTCAACACGTTGGGAATTCGCGGGAGGGAAAATGGAGAAGAATGGGCTTCCCGACCATTGCCTTCGACGGGAAGTCGTAGTAGAAATTGGACTTGATATTTTCGAAAAAATATCAAAGGATTTAAAAATAACAATTGAAGTTGATGGTCGTAATGATCACTATTTTATTATTGATCAAGTCTGATATTTTTTGCCATTATAGCGAAAAAATCCTATATATGAGCACATCAATACAACAATACAATATTAATACGAATCTTTCCAGACGCATGACGCCAATTCTCATTTTGGAACAAATGAAAGAAAAACTGTCACACGATATATGGAGGACATATATCGATCCACCAAGTTAGTGCACTTATATTTCCCCATTAAATTATCAAATGAATTTTCAGCAACAGCGATTATCGGCAACAAATTCAAAGATGAAGTGTTATTCGATTCTCTCGATATAAAAAAATATTAATAAATTTTAAAAAATAATAATTTTATTTGAATTTTATTAAAATATTAGTATTTGAAAAGATAGTTAAATTAGGAAAAAAGTAGAAAGTTTAATATAATATCGGGAGAGCTAATTAGTTGAATTCGCTGATCAAATTTCAAAAATTATTTGGAATTGAAAATTCTAAAATTAATTAGAATGATAATGAAATATTTCAAATTGGAATTTTAAAATATTCTTTATAAATTCATTTGGTTTAAAATATTATTTTAGTAGAAAAATGAGTCGATCAAAACAGAACAGATAAATCAGTATTTTAAAAAATAATTATTTTATTTGAATTTTATTAAAATATTTATTGATATTCGTGAAATAAAACGATACTTCGGTAAGGTGAATGAGTCGATCAAAACAGAACAGATAAATCAGTATTTTAAAAAATAATTATTTTATTTGAATTTTATTAGAATATTTATTGATATTCGTGAAATAAAACGATACTTCGGTAAGGTGAATATCAACCTTCGATACTGGACGCTCGTTCTATCGCAATCGCTGATTTCGTGAATTTCCTATCGGCTTATGAGAAATCCGTACAGAAAATTCCCAATACTCACAAGGATACCGATTAATAATATTAATATTGATTCGTTTATTTATATATATATATATATATATATATATATATATATATATATAATTATTATATAATAGTAAT
>MQRK01219766.1:13840-27914 GCA_001938485.1 Girardia tigrina
TATATATATATATATATATATATAATTATTATATAATAGTAATATATATGTGACTGGGTCACTACATATTTTAATTTTAGATCGAGGAAATGAAAAACAATGCGGAGCAAGAACAACCAAGTCAACTGCAACCCGATGAAATGTTAGTTTCAACAGACCTGAGGATGATCGAACTGAGTTTCGAATTCTAGCATCGGTACGACATGGTCGTTCAGAAACTATATGAACTACAGAATGGTGCCGCAGAAGTAATGATCATTATTGGTTTTTTATTCTAATTAATACTTGTGAATTATTCCAGACGTATGAGTAGCGATATCTGGAATTGTGAGTGCCCTTTATTTGATATTTGTCACATATATAATGAATATCTTTCAAGGGTGGACGATCGAGCGCTTCAAAAAATAAATATTCCCCATTACAACCAATTAATTGGTTTTTGTCAAAAATTATGAAAACATTGATGCGCCTGTTGAGGCCAGAAGAAGGGCAATGGGCATCATTACAAGGATAGCCCAGTTCGGCGTCGATCGTGTAAAGAATCCCATGGGTAAATTCATTTGGTTTAGCGCCATAAAATACGCGCTGATCTCTCGTGATTTCAGACAAGCAATAACAGATGACGATCAATTACACAATCAACCGGATGGTGAGGTCCCTCAATTTGGAAGAGGCTAGCATTCGTCAACTAAAGAGAGAGCCGGGCCCGGTAAGAATGAAGACAAATAATTATAATACTGATATAAATAATTATTATACTAATTATAATAGTATAATAATATTTATATAAAAAATTATTATACTGAAATATTAACATTTAAAAGACAATTTAATAAAGAAAAAATGGTCACATAAGCTCATTATTCCTAAAATCGAAATGCAAGACTTTTTTAGCATCCCAAAAAAATATAAATCAAGTGTTATTTTAAAAAGTTTCCCTGATGTTAAAAATTATCCCGAAATTTTAATTTTTAAGTGCACAAATGAATTTCATTTACAAAGTTAATCATCTAGTGAAGAATATCGACCAAGCCATTAGTTTAAAAGGCAACGAATATGAATTTAAAGGGATGGTTTGTGTAGAAAAAATTGATTTTTATAAATGTAGTTTTCTGAATTCTGAAGAAATAACAATATTTTAGTTATTAAAGAACAAGATTTTAAATATTGTGTGAATATCAAAAATAAGACATGGAATTTCGATCAGTTTGTAGAAGTATATATAGGGATTGTTAAAGAAACTTATATTTTTATGCTTATTAAAAGCAGATCAAGTGATAAGAAATTCGGCAAATAAAAAGATTGATATTTGAACAAAATTTGATGGAAATCTTGATTTATGGATATTTAAAAAATTGGTCAACTATTTTTTGAAAATTTCCTTTTTAATTATGTTTTTTTAAAGAACATGAGACTCAAAAAACACGACTCTAATGTAATTAAAAACTTTTCACCATATCTTTTTTTAAAGATTCTAATTTATAAATATGAACTTAGCACAAAATTATCACGTAAATTATAATTCTTTGCTTAACAGTATATACCTATTTTAAATATTTAATTGAATTTTTTTGATACTTAATAAATTATTATTTATTAATTGCTTTTATGAATATATTTCTGTATTTTGCAGATTTATTTCAACCTTTTAATAACTTATAATTATTTTTACATTTATTGAATTACGATTAAAAAACATGGTATAAGGAATTTTTCGGGAAAAATCAATTAAAAATAGCTATTATGGGCACAATATTTAAATCCCATAATAAAATTATGAAAATTCTTGATAAATATGTTCGCACCGTGCAACTTTTATTAAAATATTTGAATTACAACCAATCTTCTAAATTTACTACGTGTCGTTTTTTCAGAAAGATAATAAGTCTAGAAATCACAAATATTGAGATTGCACTATCCATTAATTCTTAAAAATAATACAAAGTTTAATGTTATTTTTACAGATGGCCGCTGATTAGACTGCGTTTTGTTAAAAAAATTAAAACACCTTTTAATGAAACAACAATATATTAGTAATCGAGAATATATTTACTTCGATGAAGATATAATGCGCATTGAATTTACGGAAGATCAATTATGCCATTATCTCAACACACTAGTATATTTGGTAGACTTAAAAAGTGAATAGATTCAGAGAAGAATGCTGTATAAATTAATTATACATGATAGATTTTTATGAATTAAAATAAATTTAGATGAATTATTAAACTAAAAAAACGATTATTTTAATAGCAAAATATTAAAATTAAATCGTATAAATAAAAGAATACATCTATTATGTATATTTGGACTCTTAATGTCTAAAGATATGTTATAATGTGTGTAATAACGAAAATATTAAAATATATTTGGTGTAATAATTAATAACACAAAAATATCGAGATTTTGTTGTTTTTTATAGTCACTATTCATTTATATAAAGAAAAAAGTTATAGATAGATGAAGAATATTGAGAAAAGTATAAATTTTATAATAATAAACATAAAAATTAAAATAAAACAAAAACAACAGATAAATAGTTTGTTCTTGTTGTTCTTGTTTTATTTTCATTTTTATGTGATTATTATTATAAAATTTATACTTTTCTCAATATTTTTATATTTTATATATATTTATTTTGAATGGTTTATCGAAAAACAACATATTAATATTTAAAATTATATAAAATCCTTTTAATTTGTATTTAAACATATCAATTTTAGTCTCTTTATTGTAAATAATTTTAGTAAAACATTATTAAATTGGATTAATTTAACGTTTTTTCCATGGGTTGATCAATGTAAAAAATTTCCCTCGAGAAATAATTAAAAAAACATTAAAATCAACTAGGTTTTATATCTCTTAATTAGTGCTTTCCAAAGACTATACTTATTATTATAAAATAGTAAAATTCCTTTAGAATTAATGCCCAAAAAAACACTTAGTTTTTTATTCATGTGGTAAATTACTTTGTATACATGTTTAGTAGGACATACTTCAACCATTTCACTGAGTCCGCTATTACACGAGAGGAGGGGACCTTTCGTAACCCTGTGTCCCCGAATGGGTACCTTACCGCAGACAGTTAATGTTTTAGCCCGTTAGTTTTGAGTCATGTGCTCTATCATTTTTGAGTAAACTAAGCATACGTTGTCCCTCACCCCGTATGGTTGACTACAATGTAGGACCAACATGTATACCTTGCCACGTCTGACAGAGTTAACATCATGATAGCAAGTAACGAGCAATTAAAATATCGGAATATCCAATATATTCCACGGTTCGCTAATCCCGATTCGTACTATTTAAAGTTGTACTAATCCACAACTGTGCCTCGAACCCGAATGTGTTATCAAAAGAATAACTCACACCTATATTAAACTACGCGCCCTAGCAATATTATTTAAAATACATTTTTTATTTTGAACAGGTACTATTTGTTTTCTTAATATTTACAAATAACCTTTTTAATTAATTTTGAGTGGTTTTTCTTGGCAAATATAATTTATTATAATTTAGAAATCAGATTATAAATACAAAAATAATTTGCAAATAATATCAAAGAATATTTTATCAATTGATTATTTTTTTGGATATTTCATCATAGAATCACCTAAAATAATGTGCAAATATGTTTAATATCTATATTATAAAAGCAATAAAATAAAGTACACTACTCAAAGTTAAATTATTGAATTTATTCATCCACCTCCATGAGTTTAATTATTTCTTCACTACACTTGCTTTGCTCATTATTTAAGCCAAATCTAAAAACATCAGATCCAAGCACAACATTCTTATCGTTTACATTAAAATTTTTATATCTCTGACTTAAATGTGTAAGCACGAGCTTTTTACATTTTGATTATTTCCCCGCTTTTAAAGCATCTTCGATTGTAGAATGTCTACTTTTGATTTTTACATTTTTATCAAAAGTAGCTTCATGAGTTAGAACATGGCAATCCAAACACAAATTTACGAAATTTTGATTAAATTCAGTATCACCTGAATAGCCAATCTTAGAATTATTAAAACTCATTAAAACTGCGCAGCTATCAAAACAATGAGGAACAGGAATAATATTTAAAATATAATTAAAATCAAAGGTTTTTAAAGATCTTGGCTTAGCAATATCGTAAAATGCAATATCAGAGACATAAAATGAAAGAAATGGCTTGATTGATGTTGGTCCAAATATTTTAGGATTGTTTTCATTTTCTCTGCAAATTGTTAATGCTGAAGTTGAACCTAAATGATGATCAGCATGACTTTGTGAAATATAAATAAATGAAAGATTTTTGAGAATTTCAAAATTGCGTAAAATCTTTGAATTTGATAAATTGCTTCTTCACCACAATCTAAACAAGAAGAATTTTCGTAGCAGACTAAGATCGATGATGCGCTTCGATATTTTGGCGGAACTGCACATCCGTTCCTAGAAAACAATCTCTTTGTTTCCAATGATTGATAATTCTTGAGTTATTGGAATTTTCTGTTCCACTTTAATTAATTTGTATGAATTTTTAATTTGTTAATTTTAAAATGTCTTTTCAATTTAATCCATTTTCATCTATTTCAGCAATATTTTTAAGTGGTAAAATATAATTTGGATCAACCTTTTCTGTTCTACTTTGTAAACTGTAAAATGAAGAATATTCAACAAAAATATATTCATTTAAAACGTAAAAAATGGAATTCGGATACAATTTTTTAAGAAATCAGCGCTTTTAGGCCCAAAGCACAAAAAATAATCAACTTCTTTAAAATTATTATAAATTGAATTATTTTCACATGTAAATTTTTTGTCATCAATAGTAATTATTGCAACCTTTCCTGGTTTACAATCTTTTTCCAAATATTCTACTCCGTTATAAGTTACTCCATTAAATTTGATAATCTCTTTCCTAGCAAGTTTAGAATACAAATGTCTTGGCAAGTCTTTTGGAACTTTATCACGCAGAAATCTTCCTCTGATAATTGGCAATGTAATAATAAATGAAGACTCGTCATTTATCTCCACTAATTCTACTTTTATCAATCCATCAGAATTCCATAAAAGTACATTTCAATTTTTTATTATTTACAAAATATTTTGTTGAATCAAACCTTTCTTTTGATTTTCGATTTGCAACAATATTTATATTTTGTTTGTCAAGATCGTTCATTGTGAGGTATGTTCCGATAAATGAAGGAATGTTAAATTTTGAACTTAAAAATACGGCGGTTAAAACTTAATTTTGTATTTGATTCGATGGAGAAACGTTGGAATCCTTCGAAAGAGTTGAAAAGATAGCGGTGCTTATCGAAGAGGAGGACTGATTTGCCGGAGGGGGTCTCGAGATATTGGAAATGGAAGTTCATGTTTCAAAGGGGAAGGAATAAATTAAATAGTGATATTAATGGAAATTAATTTCTAAAATATTTTTAATGAAATATTAAAAATATAAATATTGTCAATTCTCTATAAGTGAAAAATCTTGCTTATAGAAATTATGATGGCTGTACACTAGTTAAAAATAAAAAAAAATTGTATTGATTATTACAGTCTTAATCAATAAATTTTTAAATAGATGGTTCTAATTTTAAATTAAATAAAATAATTTTTCGCATAAATAAACAGATCTTAGTTTTCTCCTATTTAATTAATTTATATAAAGCACAAAGATCACGTTGAACATATCACCACAATATCCTTCTATCCAAATAAAACTGTTGTGGTAAATTCCGGCGACGGTTCGGATCCCGGATAAAAAATTTTAATATACATGTTTAATTCTTCAAAAATTGAAACAGAAATAGAGTATAAAAAATTCGTTGAACTTCTTCGGAACAACACACTCCCAAATTTTAATACCAGATCTGAAAAACACAAATTTCTTAAAAAAAGCAAGTAAAATGTTATTCATAATAATCAGATATTTATTAAAACAGAAACAAGTTTGGATTTGGAGAATTTGGAAGACTTTAATTTAGAAAGAAAATTATCTACCATACAAATGATTCATCTGACGGGGAAGATATGTATTGTACTTTGAATTAAAAATCTATTTTACAACATTAAAACTAACGCTGTAAAAATGTTTTAACAAGTTGTCCTATTTGTTAAGAGAGAACAGTTACTAAAGTGACCGACAATATTAACCGTATTGCGTGTTGAACAAATTGGACATGTTACAAATTGACAAAATTTACATATTGGAATATAGTGAACAAAATGAAAATTTTAAATATAAATTAACAGTCTCAGATTGCGGCCCCAAATTTGCATGGATATTGCCTTGTATAAATAAAAGTGCAGACGATGTTTATTTCAATCTTGAAAGATTATTTTTAAACTGCCGTGTTCAAAAAACAATTCAATCAGATAATGGGTTAGAGTTCAGGAATAACAAAATAAAAGCACAGCTATGTAAATTGAAAAGGTTTTATAGACTTCAGCATCCATAAACACAAGGACAAGTTGAAAGGTCCAATTTTACCATTAAAAGAATGTTATTATCTAAAATAAAGTTTGAAAATAAGTTATGCTTGATTTCTTTATTAAATGAAATTACGTATCAATAAAAAAATTACGTTACCCCCCTGGTAACCCTTCCGGATTCGAGGCTTCGCGGCACAGTTGTGGATTAGTACAACTTTAAATAATACGAATCGGGATTAGCGAACCGTGGAATATATTGGATATTCCGGTATTGTAATGGGTCGTTGGTTGCTACCATGATGTTAACTCTATCAGATGTGGCAAGGTATAAATGTTGGTCCTACATTGTAGTCAACCATACTGGGTGAGGGACAACGTATGGTTAGTATACTCAGAAATGATAGAGCGCATGGCTCGAAATTCTCGGGGTTACAATATCAGCTCCTTGCCGTAAGGGAGTTAAGAAATGTCCACTTCTATTTTGGAACCGAGGCCTTAAAGGTATGGTTGGTGTACGTCCCTGTAAGTAGTAGGAAAGTTGAGTGTATAGGTCAATACCCTGGATATTGGATAAAAATTCAAAATTTTCAAAAATTTTCAGACCAGACCCAATAGCCAATAATTTTTTTTCGAGTGAATAGCTTCAAATAGATAGTATTATTCAATAATTCATTAAAAATAGCTTAAAACTGAGCAAAATTATTAAATATGTAATAATTCAATAATAATAGCTTAAAACTAAGCAATAATTTATTTAACAGTCAATAATTCATTAAAAATAGCTTCAAACTGAATAAAATATTCATTAATATTCATTATCAAGAGAAAATAAGAGCAAAACTGAATAAAAGTTATTTAAATGTCTTTTAATCAATAGGAATTTAATGAATTTCATTAAATGAAAAAAAAATTGATGAAATTAAGAAAAAATCTTTAAAAACGATTGAAAATGATTTCTCGATTATAAGCCAGTTTTCATCTAACCCAAGAAAAATTACCCTCAAAAGTTATTAAATATTTTCAAAATGAGAAAAAAAGCTTTTAAATGTGCCCGAGTAAAAATGTCTATTCTAATCATTAAGATTCTTCTTATTATGTTAAGTATGAAAGAATTATTAAGTATGAAAGACAAAAACTGCATTAATTTCACATAAGAAAAGTAAAGCTCATATTCAAAATGAAAATAGAACCTCTGTAACTCAAATAAATGATGTTAAAGTCTTTCATTCGAAAGAGATTATCTTCATTTTAAAATTAAGAATAGAGGAAGTAAGAACAATGGTATTCGAAGAAGATATTCGTAGAATCATTGATGTCTATCGAGATAATTTCGAAGACGACGAATTGGATTTCCCATTTATTTTCTAAATCGGCGCAGAAGTTGATTATCAAAAAGGTGAAGAAATTCAAGCTAACAAGTTTATTCTTAAATCCTAAAAGATCTTAACTGAATATGATTTCCAATTATATCTTTCTACATTATCTACTGAAATCAATAATAAAATTCAAGAGCATGAATTAGTTGGTTCTGGTTTCAGAGCTCAAATTATAGTTTCAATAGAAATACGTTTTTCGCCTTACAGAAATACTTTACCAGGAGTATTTGAATATTCCTCCAAAATTACATAAATCTCGTTCAATCATCAATATTCAGAACAACGACGATTTTTGTTTTCTGTGGCGTAATGTTGCATACACTATGGGAAAACGTTTATCATTTCTTGAGTACAAAAACCGTGTTTCTCATTACAAACATGAATATTTGCGTAATAAAGAATTCTTCAGAAATATATTTGCTGATATTCGTTTTCCTACAAGAATGATATTGAAATATTCAACAAAAAAGTTCCAGTCAGCCATAGAGCAAATCTTTTCGAATCTGACAATCTTGGAAATTTATCTCCATTAATAATTTCACATTTCAATCGAAGTGAATGATGTGTTCAAATCTTATTTTCTATTCTGTAAGGATATTAGATGTGATCTTGCGACAAAAAAATTTCTCTGTATGAATTGCTTCTCCGAATTTATTCTCGAAGCAGCATATGAAAAACATATCGGTCGCTGCCAGAACAATGAACCAATAAGAGCTTCATTCTGCAAAGACGAGTATTACTATTTTAACAACCACTATTTCAAAAATAGAGTGCCATTCGTCTTATACTGTGATTTTGAAGCCTGGAACTGCACTAGAACTGACATAAATAAAAACAAATATTCTCAAGAAGGATTCATTCGTTACATTGATGTGAATTATCTCGAAGGTGAAAACACCACACCAAAAGTTCTTACAAATAAGAATTTCAATTACAATGAAACAGACGACAACAGATTATTATTCATCCAAAAGGCTTTCGCCCGTGGAGTATATTTCCATAGTAACATTCCTCATATTGAGCAAGATTATTATAAAGCCTTCTATGGTGCAAACACTGTGAATGAATATGTAAAGTATCTTATGCAACTAAACAGAAAATATTCAAGAATGTTCAATAGACGCATTAAATTAGTAATGACACCACAAGATGAACAAAATTTCCAGAATTCAAATAATTGTTTCTATTGCCAAGAAGATTTTAATATTAGCGATGAAGAATACATGCTCTTTCAATTGGAGAATGTTATTCCTCCTTCTCGTAAAGTTCATGATCATGATCATTTGACAGGACGATTCCGCGGCGCAGCCCATAAATAAATGCAATTTACGAGCGAGAAAAAATAATTTCCTGCCAGTGATATTTTTCAACAACTCTAAGTATGACAATCATCTCTTCATATGCGAATTAATTCATTCATGCTCCACTAATAATATTGATTTAAAAGTTCTTACGAAAACCTCAGAAACATTTTTTTTCCAAGTCGGCTGCCTGCGTTTCATTGACGCTTACAATTTTTTCGGCCCAGGAAATTCATTAGATAGTTTATCGCCTTGCTTATCTCAAAATACAGCGAATTTCTTAAGAAATAATAATTTATTATTCTTCAATGAAACCACAAACAAATTCGAGCCTAAGAAAGGAATTTTCCCATACGAGTATTTGACAGGAATGAATTTCTCTGAAATCGAAACAAAAATAAATGAAACTCAATTACCGCCAATTGGAAATTTTTATAATTTATTGAAAAAAGAGAATCTTTCTCCTGAAAATTATGAAATCGCCAAACGAAATTGGCAAGATTTCCAATGTGAAACATTAAAAGATTATTCATTAATGTACATGAAAACCGATGTACAATTGCTTGGAGATCTATTCGAGAATTTCAGGAAAATGTGTTTAGACTACTACCAGATAGATCCAGTATATTGTTATTCCACACCTGGACTAACCTGGCAGGCTGGAATGAAATTCACTAATCAGAAATTGAAATATTTCCATGCCGATACATATGATATGCTATTGTTCTATGAAAATGGAACTCGCGGCGGTATGACTGGTGTATTCGGAGATCGTCATATCGTTTGTCATAACGAATTCGTCGATCCTCATTTCAACAGAAGATTTGTCTTAGAAGACCACGAGTTAGACAATTTAATAAAAGAAATCAAAAATACTCCAGAAAGAAACCAACTCAATTGGAATCATTTTTGACCCAAATTTCCTTTTTTATCTAGAGAATGCCTTGTACAGTTATGCAATGACCTTCTATCTCCCTACAGGAGAAATGAAATGGTCAAACAGACTAAACTATCAAAGATCTCACGAAAATTGTGAAACAGGCTATGTTTACGAAGTGGATTTACATTATCCTGAGTCAATTCGTAAAAAGACATTCTATTATCCCTTGTGCCCTGAGAAAAGAGTTGCCAATATTCCATGGGAAAAAAGAACGGATTACGAGAAAACCATATACCCGAAAGATTATATGCCCACAGAAAAATTACTTCTCACTCAGACGGACAAGAAAAATTATATCATAGAAGAACGCCTTCTGGATTTCTTTGTAGACCAAGGAATATTCATTACAAGAATTCATCGTAAATTGAGATACAAGAAATCTCTCTGGCTTGAGAATTATATTCTATTCAATATTGCTAAACGAACTGAGGCCAAAGCTGCGGGCGACAAATTCGGAGATTTATTTTTCAAGTTAATTAACAATTCTTTCTTCGGCAAAACGTTAGAAAATGTACGAAATCACAGCAACATCGAAATTGTGAATTGTATTGAAAGATATAAAAAATTAGCAGGCAAAATAAATTATAAATCATTCACGCCATTCAATTCAAATCTGTGCGCCGTGCATATGCATAAGTAATCAATTTACTTCAACAAATACAATTACATCGGATTCACGATCCTGGAAATTTCCGAACATGTGATTTACAAATTCGTTTATGAAGTTTTTCACCCACATATTATTTCGAATCGGGAAATGTGAAAATCCATTACGGCGATACTGATTCAATCTTCGTGGAATTCAAGGACAGTTATAATTCAATTCTTGAGAAAATAGGAGATTGGCTAAGTCCCTCCGTTCTGGGAAAAATGAAAGATGAACTCGGAGATAAGGAATTCATCAAAGAAGCCATTTTCCTCAAGGCAAAAGATTACTCTTATGTCACAGTAAATCGAGAAACAGGGGTAATCAAAGAAAATGGCAAAACGAAAGGATTTCGAGGAAAAATCCCCTTAATGGAGAAGGCAGTCCTTTACGAAAGCGCGGAATTGGTTAAAGTCGGTCCTTTAAAAAAATAAAGCGTTTTAATTTTTAAGTGCACAAATAAATTTCATTTACAAAGTTATATGAAGAATATCGACCAAGCCATTAGTTTAAAAGGCAACGAATATGAATATAAAGAGATGGTTTGTGTAGAAAAAATTGATTTTTATAAATGTAGTTTTCTGAATTCTGAAGAAATAACAATATTTTCAGTTATTGAAGAACAAGATTTTAAATATTGTGTGAATATCAAAAATAAGACATGGAATTTCGATCAGTTTGTATAATTATATATAGGGAATGTTAAAGAAACTTGTTTTTATGCTTATGAAAAGCAGATCAAGTGATAAGAAATTCGGCAAATAAAAAGATTGATATTTGAACAAAATTTGATGGAAATCTTGATTTATGGGTATTTAAAAAAATTGGTCAACTATTTTTTGAAAATTTCCTTTTTAATTATTTGTAAATGAATACGTTCAAGTGTTTTTTAAAGAACCTGAGACTCAAAAAACACGACTTTAATGTAATTAAAAACTTTTTACTATATCTTTTTTTAAAGATTCTAATTTATAAATATCAACTTAGCACAAAATTTGTATTATCACGTAAATTATAATTCTTTGCTTAACAGTATATACCTATTTTAAATATTTAATTGAATTTTTTTGATACTTAATAAATTATTATTTATTAATTGCTTTTATGAATATATTTCTGTATTTTGCAGATTTATTTCAACCTTTTAATAACTTATAATTATTTTTACATTTATTGAATTACGATTAAAAAACATGGTATAAGGAATTTTTCGAGAAAATCAATTAAAAATAGCTATTATGGGCACAATATTTAAATCCCATAATCAAATTATGAAAATTCTTGATAAATATGTTCGCACCGTGCAACTTTTATTAAAATATTTGAATTACAACCAATCTTCTAAATTTACCACGTGTCGTTTTTTCAGAAAGATAATAAATCTAGAAATCACAAATATTGAGATTGCACTATCCATTAATTCTTAAAAATAATACAGAGTTTAATGTTATTTTTACAAGTAGCCGCTGATTAGACTGCGTTTTGTTAAAAAATTAAAACACCTTTTAATGAAACAATATACAGTAGATTTCGCTTATAGAGAACTTGCTTAAAGAGAATAAAATCGGTTAAAGAGAACTTTTTGAAAAATAAACTTTGCGAAAAATAACTGAGTTTATTTTTAAAAAATAAATGTGTTGATTAGTAAGGTTTTTTTTGATATTTTTTAAAAAATTATCCTTATAAAAAGTATCTGTTAAAGAGAAATATCGGTTATAGAGAACATTTTTTCAAGTCCCAAAAATAGTCTCTTTAAGCGGTATCTACTGTATTAGTAATCGAGAAAATATTCACTTCGATGAAGAAATAATGTGCATTAAATTTACGGAAGATCATTATGCCACATTCTCAACACACTAGTAGCAGCATTAAATGGTTGGCAAATGTGAATATTATCAGGAATATTGCTGCATAAACTGCCCGTCCTGACCTCCTCCTTTATTGGTAATAAAATCTGCAGTGAAGTCAAATAAACTATAAAGCTCGATTCATAGATAACATTGGAATTTTATTTAAAAAATAAATACCGCAGAAAATTTTTTTAAACATGTTAGAACCGATCAAGGTAAACGCACAAGAAAATCAACAATATATTTTAACTTTCACTAACATAATTCTACCAAACAACCTTGATTACAATATCAAACGTAATTTTAAATCTTGTGCACCTATAATGCTATTGTAAATCAAAAACATTTGTAATACAAAACAATTTTGGTCCATTGGAATACATTGAAGAACTCAGTTTTTTAAAAAATAATAAGATTGATATAATACATTTGATTATTCATTGAGGAGTGTAAGCTATATAGATGACGAACTAAAAAAAGGTATTATAATATTAAATTTGAAGATGTAAAATCTGTTTTATGGGATTGTTCTATTTGTTTTAGAAGAAATGTCCAAACATCAAACACCCAATTAACTCCAATAGTACAATTTAGAAAAGTAGAACTCTTCAGATTGATTTCACATATGTGCAAGAGTATGAGAATGATAATCAAGGCTTTAAATATATTTAACTATAATTAATTGTTTTAGTAGGTTTTAATGGGCTTTACCATGTGTTTAAATCAGCAAATGAAGTTTATGTTCATCTTGAAGAACTATTTTACAATCCTATTATTCCACTTGAATTATATAGCGATAGCGGAACTGAATTTCGAAATCGAAAAAATCGCTTCGTTATGTTCATTATTTAATATATGACAAGTTTTTGGTGCGCTGTACCATCTACGGATCCATGTCCAAATCGGCGCTTTAATTTACATCGAAGCGAATGCTTTTATCAGTTATGAATAGCAATCGTTCAAATAATTGGACCAATATTTTAAAACGAACCGTTTATCAATACAATATAAAGAGAAATCGGTCGATTAATATTTCTCCAGTCCATGAATTACTGTGATATAACATTTTAATTCAGATTGTAATATCATGCATAATAATGATCAAGAAAAAGTTGTATTAGATGTAGTGGAAATGAGTGAACTAAATGAATTCAGAATTTAAATGAAATTTTAAATGTCTCTCGAAGAAAAATAACTCGAAAGGGAAACTCAATTCTACCACGATATGATGAATAAAATTATGAACTTTTTCTAAATTGAAAATTTACTGTTGATTTATTTATCTATAATTATATAATAATTATATAATTATATAATAATTATAATTAGTCTGAATAACTTTATCCAAGAATCGTTTTTGTAGTTTATTTTACACAGCGTACATAAATCTGCTCTAGATAGATATTATTCTGTCTGTAAATAACCACGCGACTATTCTTTCACTGTTCCTTCCAACAGCATTTTGGAAAATTAAACCACCTTTTAAATCAATTATGCGTATTTTTACAAATATTTAAAAAGGGAAGCTTTTCTAGATATT
>MQRK01219768.1:9556-21886 GCA_001938485.1 Girardia tigrina
CAAAAATGTATTGATGCCAACGGTTCATACTTTGATTAATAAACTTTTGTTTCTGTGAATTTGCACGTCTTTCAAGTTTGTGTCCCAAAACCGCCATTATTTTTCGACCAACCTAATATAAGAAGATGTATAATGTAAGCTCATTTAGTATAAGATTCTGTGAAGATGACAAAAATATATCATAATTAAGAATTTTTTTTAATTTTGATTTTATCTATTGTAATAGCGATCTTTCAATCAATATTTCCATGTGAAATTTTATTAATAAAATATAATTTATGAGTATTTAAGTAAGTTCTCATGTTTCATTCCACTCTTCAGGAGATGGCCGCTTAAAGTATGGCTCCCTTTATAGACTGGAAAAGAAATGAGATGACCTACCTAAATATTAATCCTTTGTAACATGGTGTGACACTTCTGTAACAAACCGTTGTAAATCTTACAATGTTGCCCATCTGTTACACACCGCTCTATACAACAATATAAATTTTATATACAATTTTATATAAAATGTGATATGTTAATACTTAGAGGTCCTGTAAGAGTTACAGCGGTTTGTTACAGAAGTGTCACACCATGTTTACAAAGGGTTAACACAAACACGAAAATCTACTTTTTTTCGAATTTTGGGGCGGGACTTTCCACAACCGGTTTAGGATTCGATAATCGCGGATAATTTCTGTGAAAATAGTTTTATTATAAAGTGAAATATTTGATCTATTGACTAATTATTATCCCTACTTCTTTCTGTCAGCTCTCCATGCCTCTGACTCGACGTCAAATCGCTTCTCTAAGCCCGTCTCATGAACCTAACATCCACATGAAAGATGTTGTATTTAAATATGACAGCCGGGCAGTTGCTCGCAGTTGATTTTTATGTGTTATGTCGAATTTGTATAACATCCGAATTCAAAATTTTTGCTGAAATCCCGAAAATGGAAAAAAATCATTTGATTAAATATTAATTCAATTTAATATGGAGAATTTTCAATTCAATTTTTACAAAAAATCTGAATTTTATATGGAAATTATCAATTTAAAATGAAAAATTACGACTAAGGTTTTTTCTTCGCACCTTTACTTGTTTTATGATTATATAAATTTTTTAGAATATTAAAACAAAAACAAATTTTAGTAAATTGAATTAGAGATAAAATCAATATAATCATGCCAAAAAATTTTTTGGTGTACAAGCTTTTATAATTTGTCATATGTTTGCGGTTCTGTATCTATTTCACCCACTTCCCACATTAAAAGACTTGGATTGTAGTGATTTGTAATGATTTGTTGTATATAAATTTATTTAACTGAATAATTTTGCTCCCAAAAACCAAAGATAAGAAAGTTCATAGATGTGTGATTTAAATCTGAAACAAGAAAAAGAGTTTTTGTTAAAACTTGGTCTCAATTGTCTTTAAGAACACTTACTTTTCAAGAAAATAGAAGAGAATGATGAGGGAAAAGAGTGAACAAGTGTATTGTCACCTAGAATACATCAGTCCTGAAAGTTTCATGTCGCCAGGTGAACGGGAAGTGGGTGAATTTTCGATCGCAAGATTTAATCCATCCAGACAGACAAACAAACAAATGAAACGTAATAAAAGCTTGTAAAAACTATAAAAATTAACAGATAAATTTTCTGAAATAGTGAAAATTAGAGATAAAAATGTCTATTACAATATTTAATATAATTAGAACAATAATTACAATGATTTTTAAAAGTTTCGTTTATTTGTTTCTATTTTTTATTTTGTTAATTTGTTTTATTTTTGATAATACCTCGAGTAATTGCCAGCCTCCTATATTTGTTTGTAAAAAAATTGCTAAAAAATAATTCATTTATTATTTCATAATTATATAATTTAAAACGGCGTCAGTAAGGTTATTTTGGGTCCATATTCTGGATTAGATAAGTATGATACTTATATTAAATAAAAATTGATAAAACAAGTAGGGCTGCAAAGTAAACTCTACCCATCCTTTTTCATATTAAATTAAATTTTTTTAATATTTTATCAAAATATCGTTGTCAATTTCCTGAATATGTAAATTATACAAATTCGGCATAGCACATAGAAATCAACTGTGGGCAACTGTTCAGGAATCTTATAACATATTTCAAAAAATACTGTTTTAACGTGAAATTCCATCATTGAAGATGGTCCACGAAACGAGCAATTCTTTTCCAGACACTAAAACAATTTAATATTTATAAAGAAGTTTTAAAGGTACCACGTTAAAACGTCGAAAAAACATAAAAAAAACTTCGAAAAATACTTTCATATTTTATAATATTATCTTGGTTCAGATGTAAATAAAATTCTTGGGTTAGTAGTATATCCTATAGATTTGTAGTATTCCATAACAACGTATTTAAATGATATACCACGACCTATCAATGCTATTGAAGATTGGCATAATTCATTCGGCACCATATATGGCAATTAAAATCTTATATTTAAAAACATTATGATTAACCACTTAGTACTCGGATTATTTTTACAAAAATAGTATTAAGTTTAAAAATAATATCAATTAAATAATATTTAATATTCAATAAGTACAAGGTGCGTGAGTGCCACTCGTTCAAAAGCATTAAGTCGTTAAGCAAGAAGAACGATCAGGATATCAAAAATTATTATGCTAACTAATTGTGAAAATATAAGAAAAACTAAATGTGTAATTTTTAATAAAAGCGATGGTAAATTATAATTATTAAAAAATTGAAGGCAAGTTTTATCATCTAATGTAATTAATTTCGGCAGATTAACCGCCATCGTCAGAATAAATTAACATTAGTTTTTGCAGCTTGTATCAGTACTGATAATATATGAAAGGATTGATTGTGTAATTAATCATGTCATAAAGGTTATGTATGAAAATGTTTAACAGAGAAGTTGAGTGTGAATGTTGGATATTAATTTTCGGTTCCATGGATCTTATTAAAAAGGCATCATGTTACTCTCTCCCAATAATTTTCAAATCGATTTTCTGGACAATGAGCTCTACCTCGAAGTCTTCTTCCTCGAAGATACTTACATTCGAAGAATGCTAAAAGATCATCCAACTGTTCGCAATCTGGTTTAGCCTCTGCTAATATAGCAAATGCTTCTGGAAGGGCGCTAGGCGGTACGAAAGCTAAAGCAGCCATCGAACGTATACAAATGCTTATTTCATAGTTCTACTCATATATCTTCAGTCATATTTCATTTACTTTGTGCAACAATATTTGATTCAATCTTACACAAAAAAAGAAATAAAATAAATTAAAAAAAAACAGGGTAAATCTTCCTTAAAATAAATTTTGGACGAATGAACGTTGAATGAACGAATCCCAAAACTATATTTTTTCGATGGCACAATTAATTTCGTGTTGGAATTAATTTCTATAATAATTAATATTTATGAATTACTGAATTATTTTTTCTAGGGATGTACCGGTTTCCGGCTCCAGATATCCGGTCATTTTTTCAACTCCGGTACCGGCTTCGGCTCCGGCAAAATTCTACCGGTTTTGATGCCGGGTTTTTGCTCAATGTTTAGAAGAATTAGAAACTCATAAATAATCAGTTTATAAAAAACAAGTGATGTTAAAATAAGATCGCAAAAATGATGCGTTTACAGATGCAGATTCACAGATTTTCTTATGGAAGTGAGAAATGCTGGGATGTTTGACTCCGAATTCTGCATGAAGTCACGGTCGGGGTGCTTTGATTCAATTAATAGTTTGGAGCGTTTATATACGTACCAGATATCGAGCGGAAAAATCGCTCTTCACCGAGTACCATCTCGATCGAACATACGTAAATAGGTAGACTTAATAGATAAGTTGGTGGGTAAGTGATTGCGAAGTAGTTCGACAGTAGAATCCAGATCACTGATTGACACGAGTGCCAGAGCAACGATTAAAAGTCGCGTACTGCGAATTAAATCTGTATAATTGGCTTGCTGATAGATTTTTTTACCTTAAAAATTTATAAATTATCGGTTATCTTTGAATTCACTAGTAGTGTAGGAGTTGTCTTTGAATCTTGAGTCACTGAATCGCCCTTTGGGTTCTTTATAGAGTTCACCATTGTTCTCCATTGCAATTATTATTCATCCCAGTTTCAAGCTCCTCTGTTTCACCACAGACGATACAAAGACTAGTGCTAAGGCAAGTTTATTCCTTACATGTGAGCAACATTCACAAGCATTGGAACTACAATCAAAAAATAGTTGCAAAGAACCAGCAAACAAAAAACAGTACATCTATTATCCAAGTCCACGGGCCTCTTTGTATGAAATCTTCTCCCTCATTCCAGCTGATAACGCAGAGTCAGGCATCAATTAAAGACATCTATCGACTTATTTAGCTGAGAGCTTCCTTCCCCGTATTTCCTCTGGTGGCAATCAAACAACACAGGCTGTCTAAAATGACATCTATGACGTGTTTACCTTGCTCCACCTCCTACAAGCGTCCCAACAGAAAGAGTCTTCAGTACAGCTGGTAAGTCACTGATCATCGATCTCGGTTTCTTCCAGAAAATGCAGAAAAATTCATCTTTTTAAAATTTAATTTTCATTTGTCTGATTGATGAACTGTTGGAATATACCTTAGAAAGGGGCTTCTTCTTTTGTATCGATTTATTTAGATGCAGTTCGTTTCTTACAATCATTATATTTCGTATATCATGTTACATTTAATTATCGTTTGGCTTAAATGTTCACTTTTTTTTAATTTTTGCAAAACTGGCACCGGCTCCAACTCCGGCCGGATTTGACAAATATTTTTACTCCGGCTCCGGCACCGGCCGGATTTCAAAAAAGGAAACCGGTACATCCCTGATTTTTTCATTTAGTATGTAATTTATCTTTGTTTTGCTTAGAACATTAAAAAACCAGTTTATTACAAGAAAATATAAAAGCAAGTTTCTTCTTTAATGAAGTTTCTTTTCTATTTAATTGTATTATAATATTTATGATACATTTATAAAATAGCGGCAAATACTTTTTTATAAATTGAAAGATGTCATTTTGAAATAAAATCTTTTAATGATGCAAAATATTGCGACGAAATATACGCAATGATCAGGAATTTCTGATCCAAGTTGTTAAGCTTTTGAATGTTAAATCGGTGATTGTGCAATTACTGTTTCACGTAAACACTTTCAACAAAGTTAAAGAGTCACTTGATTTGGCATTAATTGTTGGATTAACCACTATAATTATTAATGACTCACACCAGACTTTTTCCCAATAATTTGTAAATTTTAATTACTACATAAAACTTTTGGGTGGTATTTCGTTCGTGGTCCTTGCCTTCAACTTATTTCAAGACCAATTCTCAAAATTTTTTATGAAATGTTTCTTTCTACAAAAGATTCAAGTAACATAATAAATGGGTTAAAAATGTAATAGTAATTTCCTTTCGACAAAAGATAACAAAAATAAATTATGTTGGCCAAGTAGAATTCTGCAAGCATAAAGAATCGATAAAAAATTTTTGATTTACTAGTTTAAAAAATATTTAGAGATTATAATGATATATTTGATAGATTTTCTTAAATTAAAAGCAATTATTTTCAAATTAAACATAATTGTACTGCGAAATTAATTCTGCATTCACAATTTTTAATGAAAAGCTAAACGATTTTCTAATTGATTTTTTTCGATGTTTTTTACTTTGTTTCCGAAAAGTTTAATTTTTGATGTCTATAAATTCGACATAGTTTTTTCGACGTTTTAATGTGCTACAGTTTTAAAAAGTCGTATTTTTACTGGAATATAATCCGATTTGTTTGCCGATGGTTTTTCAAAACAGAAATCAACCCCATATAATCCACCAAATGAATTTTTTATTCTCTATCGTTTGTGTTGTTTTTAATAATGTAAAAAGCAAAAGAAATATGTTTTACCTTAAGTCCGATAATTTCCCTTACGTCATTTCGTTTTTCAATCGTTTCTTTATTGAAAATTTCTAAAGCTGATGGAATTTGATTTGGGAGCATTTTTATAACCAATTATTAAAACAAATATTATTTCTTTTTGTCTAAGAAATCTCTGATTAGCTTTTGTGGGTATTATGCTTGGTTATTTCACATAAAATGAGTACTATAATTGATAAACTTGTTATATTTATTCAAAACATTTTTTTAAGTCTTAATAATTTTTTTTTAATTTTCCTAAATCTTTCTGTAATTTGGAAATTTATTTAATTTCAAAAGTTTTATCTACTGGGTTATTTATTATTAAATAAAATGTTGATAAACATGCTTTAAATTACGATAAATAATTGTATTTATCAATTTTAATAAACAAATACAATTTTACGTTCGAATATATTTAAACTATATTTTATCTATTAGAAAGTCATGCGTGATTAAGACAAACACCAATAATAGACTATTAAAAATTATGAAATTAATATACTATACTAAAAGTAAATTTTAAAAATTAAAACTTAAATAGAAATTGATGATTTAAATTTTTATCGGCAAATTAAATTATATAAATATAATTTGAAATTATATAAGATATGAAGATTAAATATTTTTAAAATAATTTTACTAGTTACGAGATCAGTTATAAATATATATCACTTAACAAATTTAAATGATTAAAAGTACTCGCAATTTTTCATTTATTTTGTTCTATTATCAAAAAAATATTTTAGCAGATTTTATTATAATTTAATTTTTAAAAATTTTAGGTTAAATAAATGTAATTAAAATGATTCTGAGATATCAGGTAAAAATAGATTATATAATACTACTTTAATATTTGATACTATTTGTTAAAAAATTTTTTTAATATTTATCAAAGAGCTAAATTATAACCTATTTGTTGAGGTAATATCCTAAAATTTATAATTTATTATGTATTTGTTTTAAATTAATAAATATTAGTAAACAATTATATTTTTCATAGATGAAATATTTATGATAAGAAATATAAAATTATATTTTTATATAAATAAATAAGGTATTAAAGAAGGTTTATGTAAATAAAAGAAGAAAAGAAGGATAGAAATTACAGGAAAATAAGAAATTTAAATTAAAAAATAAAAATAATTAATTAATAAATTACCTAATATAAAAGGTCAAAAAATTATTAAGAAAGTCTGAGAATTTGTTTTGAAGAAAGAAAGACGAGAAGATATTTATTAGTCTAGACGTCGTATAAATTATTTGTTCTCAATTATATTTAAACGGGTCAAAATCGAAAAGACTTATACATTTAAATCACACCGAAAGAGTTCGTAGCTAAAAGAACTTAAACGAGTTGAATCAAAAATAATCACACTGAAAATAGTTCACCGATTGAGACAAGATTAAAAGAAAAGAAAAAAGTAATTAAAATAATCATTTTAAAATCATTATATTTTTATATAGAACACACTGTAAAGTATGAAGGTGAACCGTTAAAATCTTAATCAACCCGAGTTGTCGCTAAAGGCTCTCGGTCTTTAAATATAAAATCGGCCAGGGGCCAAATAAAACATTACTCTTTTATCAAACACTTTTGTTTTACATTTTGTAATTAATTGTAGATATACAAATAT
Source organism: Girardia tigrina (assembly GCA_001938485.1). Classification (NCBI taxonomy): domain Eukaryota; kingdom Metazoa; phylum Platyhelminthes; order Tricladida; family Dugesiidae; genus Girardia; species Girardia tigrina. The sequence goes on from MQRK01219768.1 coordinate 17,100, forward strand.
ATTTTTTCAAAATAAAATCAGAGTTCTTCTATCAATTTTAATAAACATAACTAATACTCAACATATTCAGTAATAAAACAACTTTCTAAAATTTATGAATTGGATTCCCATTACAAGTTATCAAATATTATTATTTCATAGTTACAAATAGATGTAAGATTTTAATTATTTATAACAGTTAAAGATTTGGATATTGTAATTTTTAACTACATTAAAAAATAATATATTATTTATTAACTATTTATTTTTAAGAGAAATTCGAAATATTTAGATTTAAATAATTTCTAAATTTTTAACGATTTAAAGAAAAAAATTAATGTTCTTTAGTAAAAGTTTTAGTAATTTACATTATTAAAAAAAATATTTTTGAAACCTTTTTAATTCAGTAAATTTGTTTGTACATAAAATATAATGTATAATTGTTTAGATTAATAAAAAGTTGTAAAGGACAGAGAGAATCAAAATTCTACAAAAAATTGAGTAAATTATCGAAGGTGATTTCAAATGTCAAACAATGATTACAAAAATGTTAATTACTTTTAATTATGACCTGATTTATTTTTCATTTATGATCTGTTTTAAAATGTCGATTTGTTTTAAGTAATTAAATAAATGCTTTCGATATTGAACGAATTTATATGTTGTTAAATGGATGCTAAACCAAATCAAAGCAAAAGGTTTAAAATCAACAATTCGAAATTAACAACTGAATGGTGACTACGATACAACTATTCCGCCACGCAGATGATAATGTCCAGATCTATAATATTAACGGATTGGCCAGGCAATCCAAGAGATTCAATAGTCCGGTTGCAGACAAACCTTGGCGAAAACAGGTCGACCTTAGTGTCGTTTCACTAAATCTATCTCATGATTAAGGAGCAAAATACACTATAAAACATGCTTTATGCCAGTCATATAATAATTATTTATAAAAAGAGTGTCAAAAATGATTTTTGTGTAACTGAAATACTGAAATAAAAATCATTATTCCTGAATGTAAATTCAATGTATAAAAAACCATTCTAGCATGTTCATAATAAATCTTATTTTCATTTCGGTAAAACAATTGAGCAAGAATCTGAAGGGCTAATCAGGCAGCCATATTATTTGTTTGAAAAATAAGTGTATGTTTTAAAGACCATTGAGAAGAACCTTTATCTTCCTCGAATAATTTAAACAACTTTTGCTTCTATTCAAAGGTTAAATCCGTTTTTTTTCGTTTTGAATATTTATTTTTCATGTTCATAATATATAATTATAAATGGTTATTTAAACAATAACTTGATTAATAATTATTTATTTTTGGTATATTTTATACTAATTAAATTGTTTAACGTTGTTAAAAAAAAACAGTATTCGTATTATAAAATGTACTTTTTCAATAAAACCGTATGATTGTTACAAATTTTCAACTTTGACGTTCATATTAAAGTAATTTCATATTGAACAGGTTTGTCTGTTCATACAATTACACTTATTCACACATGTAACCCTACACCCACATGCAATTATTACTTTCCTCTTATTCAACACCCCAACATACCGCCATAAATATGAGTGTATATAAAAGGTTTTTAATTTAAATGCAGATATTACGAAAGGGAACGAGTGCAAAATAATTTCATTAAAAAATCAGAATTTAGTAGAATATGGCCTCTAAAAATCTCAATTTACTACTAAAACCACAATAATAGTAAATTAATTAAATATAATTTCTAAATATTGCAATAATTGCAATACAACATTTTTCATTTAATCTTTTTGCGGGTGTGTTTTAGTTTGTACCCTGAAGTGTTTTGTACAAATTTGAAAAATAAAAATGATGTAATTTTTTATAGTAAAATTTACTGTAAAATATATTTCATAATGAAATTGAAAATTAATTAATTTTTCGACTATATATATATTTATAATTATTAAACTGTACAGATTCTTTAATTTTATATGGGATATTCTTTTTATTATTAGGGAACATGTCAAAACTCCTCCGGAAAAAAACCCTAGAAATATACATCCCGGACAAAAACCCCCGAGGACAAATACCCTCTTAAATCAGGGTTAGGATAAGGGTTAATGTCAAGGTTATGGTTATAGCTAGGGTTAACGGTTATGGTTAGGGTAATGGGTTAGGGTTAGGTTTAGGGTTAAGGACAGAGTCATAATTAAGGTTTAAGTTAGAGTTAGGATGAGCAAATTTTTGTCTGTCATTCGTCACAAAATTCGAGAAAAAAGTATAGACTTAAATTCTTTGTTTCGGGGGCTTTTTCCTGGGGTGTCGGTCTGGCAGTTTTTGACCGGGGGCTTTGTGTCAGACCCTTATTATTAATATTATTAAAAATTAGCTTCAAAATAGGTGTAATTTATTAAACATTTTCAAGATAAATAGTTTTTCTTTTAATAATTGTTATTAGGAACAACAATATGACTTCTAATATTTTTATTATTGCAACAAGTTCGGTTGTCATCAGGACAATCTTTGTCAAAACTTTCATAAGATTGCATCTGTCTAATTAATTAATGACTTTATTCTTATTATCTGAGCAAATGAAGAATTACATTAATTGTTAAAATATATATTAAAATTTTATTGGTTAAAAATTAAAAATAATTAGTAATTATTAATAATTATTTTTAATTTATTTATAAATTTTAAATAAAATTCATTAACTTATTAGAATAATTTAAATTAGAAATAATTTTAAACATTACATATTTTCAGATAATAAGAATTAAAATAATAATTAACCATCTGGGTAGGAGAGACAATTCCAAATCAACACACGACATTCAAACACAAAACATCAAACATTCAAAATATTCCGCACAATAAGATTTATTACATCGGGATTTAAAATTTGTAATTTATAGTGCACTATGGCTTCGAATTCCAAGTCTCTGACACTCGACACAAAATTAAACGTTCTTTAAACTGTAGACAACAACAGGAAAAAACACTTGGTCTGAATGCAAATTGTATGATATCCCTGAAGAATTTAACATTAAGCTATGTGTTCAGCAATCTTAAGGGAAAAGGAAATAATTGAGTCCAGAGCCTTTTCCGGCTGTTAAGACTCTTCGGCAAAAAGACATCATTCTGCGGACAAATGTGCTGAAGTTGACAAAGCTCTCCTTCTATGGTTATTCCAACATAGTAATTAGTGACGAGTTTCTAAAGAAAAGACACAACCATTTCCGATTTCTCTTCGAAGTTGCGAAACATCACAGGGTGATTTGATTATCTCCATGTCATGAATATAAAGATGGAAACATCTTCAAAACATCACGTCGAAATTTCTAGGTGATGAAAGTAGTGCTGTGTCTGAAGAAGCCTCACGTCATTGGTTTTTCAGCGTCGTTCCCAGTATAGTTAAACGCTTCTCCCATTCAGATATCTTCAATGGAGATGAAACAGGTCTGTTTTGGAAGCTGACACCTCAGTGCACCCTTGCTTTTGTCAGTGAGAAACGCCATGGAGAAAAACAATCCAAAGAACGCATCGCCGTCTTTGGGGCTGCGAGTATCATAGGTGAGAAATTATCACTGATATTAATTGGCATATCGGAGCGCCAGAAAGCATTTCACAATCAGCATGTTACCTTTGGAGTACACCAGTTATGCGAATGCGTGGATTACCTCTGATCTATATGAAAAGCACGTTCGAATGATTTATCGCCAATGAGCGCAGCTAACAGAAAGATCGTTCTGGTCATGGACACCTTCCATGCTCATCCCAACATAGATTCCCTTCGATAAATCACTTTGGTGTTTCTTCCTCCGAACATCATCTCTAGGACCAACCCATGGACTGTGAAATCATCTGGTAGTTGAAGACGCATTATCGCAAGCAGCTGATGACTGAACTGCTCATTGTTCACGATGCCAATCAATCCTTCCAGCCAGACCGCATGAGAGTTCTGCATTTACTAAGATTAGCGTTCAAAAAAGAAACAATCGTCAACTGATTCCGTTCGGCTGGATTTCATACTGACTCCACTTCGCTTCTCGGAACTTCTACCGATAATTTTGATGGCATGAATTGCATTTTCGTGTGTCTGTGTGCTGCGTTCTCTTTGCCAGAAGAAGTGACCCCAAAACTATTTACGTGGATTGATGGTGATCTTGCGATTGTGAAACCTCCGAGTGACACTGACAACATCGATTCTCTGTTGCCACCAAAGGGTGAGACTGTGATTGACCTTTATTATGATGATAGTTCCTGTGATGCTAATAAAAAATCACATCACACGCTGAAACTCTTCAAATGTTACATAAAGTTCGCCTATCTGTAAAAGCATTCTTCCTCTGCAGATGATTTCAGAAATTTCGACAATTCGCAATTTTGTGTCACATGTAAGTGCTGTTCTCTAACTTTTACAAAGAAATGTACGCAACGCCACTTAGTGTTTTGGTCTGATTTAGTGAGACGATTATTGTAATGGGGAGAGCTAGCCGATATAGTTGCGTGTTTAAATGTTATTTTAAACAGTTACTTTTAACTAAGTACTGTATTGTACGTTCCATTTTCAGGAAATCGGCTATTGTTGGTGTATCTAGGTGAATATAAAATTCTAAAATCAAAACGAAATAAAAACAAAATAAATATTTCTTTTTTTCAAAATATATATTTGTTATTTACAAATTACAAAATACGTCAGAAGTTAACTTAATCTTTAACTCTTGATTTGTTAATTTAAATAGTTGGAGAAGTACTTCATACTTGCCCCAAGAGATTTTACTTATAAAAGGATATATATATATATATATATATATATATATATATATAT
>MQRK01219776.1:0-12868 GCA_001938485.1 Girardia tigrina
GTCTGGTGGGATTTTAAAGGAATTGTGTTTTTTGAACTCCTTCCGAGGAATGAAACCATCAATTCAGACAGATATTGTGGTCAGCTGGAGAAATTGGCTCATTCAATTCAACATGAACGCCTTGAATTGGCAAATCGAAAATGAGTTGTAATTCAGCATGATAACGCAAGACCGCATACAAGTTTGACCACTCTCCAGAAACTCTTATCACTGGGTTGAGAAGTTTTGCCACACCCACCGCATTCTCCAGACTTGGCCTCATAGGATTTTCACTTATTTATATCCCTACAGAATTCCTTAAACAGAAAAAAACATTCGACAGTGATGATGACATCAAATCGTTCCTAGACGGCTTTTTTGCTGACAAAGGCAAAGGTTTTTATGAATCAGAGTGAGTTGATAATTATAATATAATCTGAACGGATTAACTTAATTTTAGGGAAGAAGTTATTTTAATTGCAAAATCATTCAACTTTCTGTAGACGCATTATGGTTGTCTCGCGGAACCCTAGGGTTCACTAACCACAGTTTGATAACGACTGTTCGAGATCATATTTTGAAAGGTCTAGAGAAATACACATAGAACAATATATCCAGAAAAAAGATGTAAAAACAACACATCATTAGAATAACATTATCAGCAAATTATTTATAGGGAGGTGGATAAAAAAAATTCAAGAAAATTTCACCTTAGGACGGATAAAGATAATTTAAGACCACTGTTTATGGAAAAAGGAGCATTTCGGGAGTCTTTAATTAGTTGCAAATACAAAGGTCCATTGAGATTCGGAAACGAAATTCAATGGACCCACCAGTGCCAAGAGATTTATAAGAAAAATCTGTTAAAATCTGAGATCAGAATTCATCTGGTCGAAAATACAATTTATAGAAATCTGGTAGTTGACTCAATGAGAACACAATGTCTCCAGAAAGAGATTCTTTAAAGGTTGCTGCAAATATTTGCGCAAACGATTGCTATTCGGAAAGATTTTACCAACTGATTTGATTAAGATGTAAACGTAAAATCAAACTTTTCCTCATAAAAAAAACACAATTGTGTTTTATTTTGTTTCTCCACAAAGTTCCATTTAAGACAAAATCATTGCTAAGGTTTACAAACTTACTAAGGTTGAGATCTGGAATCAAAACCCTTTAACGTCTCTATCCTTGACGTGAAGCACCATTAAAATTCGTAGGAAAGTGTTTGTTTAATACAAATTTCTGCCTGAGCAGCTGAAATGATAATTTGTTCAGCACGACTAGTTTGGCCACCAGAACCCAGCGCATGGACAACTAAGCAAGTTTTACCAAGCTATTCAAACCAATTCATCGTAATAATTTTCCAAATATTATTAAATATTTCCCTTATTTTTCCTATTGAAACAATTCGAAATTTCTAAATTATTTTTCATTTATTATTTTTAAAAAAAAATAAAAAAAAACACATTATATTAAAATATATTTAATTGTAAAATATATTTAATGTTGTTGAAAAAAATGAATTGAATTATTTTATTTATTATTTAATATTTTACATATTTTTAATATTATTTTATCTATTACATTCAACTGTTTAAAAAATTGCAATGTAAAAATATTAAGTAACATTTAATTACAGTCAGTCATCATATTACTGTTTTTGTAAATACATTTTAATAGCATAATGAAAAATATTCGATAATTTATTTTTCTGTAATATTTGATTGTATTAAAATAATATTAAAAATAATAAATAAAATCGTTAAGAGAACTCACACAATGTTTAAATTTTTTTTAGAAACAAAATTTGGATCTTCTGTAAGCCGATTCGTAGTAAAGAACGATTCGTCCACATCATTCTTGATTCAAGTTTTTTTTAAAATCTTTTTCGAAAATATTCATTTAATTTATTCTATTATTAACTCAATTTGTATGTTTTTCAAAATTATTTTTTAATTCATAATTCATGAATTATTTGAAACAGGTTGAATTAGGTTTCAGAAATGTTACAACAGGGATGTTTATACCTTTAATACATTTTATATATATTTCTATTTTAAAAAATAAAGTAATTTTCTAAAGAATTTTTGAACCAATTTCCGACAATCTCCCATTGAAAGAGTATCCGATTTTCACTGCAATTCACTTGGGTTTTTCTAAAACTCTGTTTCTGCTTTTTTTGTTTAAATTTAACTTTTTTTAAAAATATTTCTACCTTGTTAATGATTTCCTTACATAATTACAATAAGTGGAAAATATATTTTATTATGAGGCTACCCAAACTTTTCAATTAACGAAACTAGTCAATGGGTTATTGTGCTTCGTGAACAAGGATTCACAAATACAATGTTTCAAAATATGATTCATAATTAATTGGAAGAATAGAAAGAATATACATTATTGATATTCCATCTTTAGAACCTTTGCAGTGATCTAGAAACTCACTCAAGTGACTTGATTCTTAGTGCTTCATAATTTGTGTTTTGATATATCAATTTGACTCTCTAATTGACCTCTTTCTACTACGCTGACAAATACATAATATCATTGTTGACAGGGTTTTGAAACATTGCTAAAACAGTGTGAAAAAATTTTAATCGTAAACAATGCATTTTATTATCATTCATACAACCAAACGATCCAGATCTCCTAACTTTAAGAGATCTGGTTTGTTTTAGACCTCCCCGTATAAAGACACACCTTTTACATACAACTGGAAAAAGTTATCCAATAATTCTTCCTGTCTTTTATCAGAAACAATCGATTTGTCCTGTGATTATGCTGGTCAATTGTCCTTCCTAGCCTATGATTTTGTTATATATATATGTCGTTAGCCAAACATTTGTTTCTATAATTCTGGTTGCAGTCATAACTTGAGTTTATGAATGAGATGCCTACTCTTTTGGGTGATGCAGTGTTCAAATAATTTCGTCTCATTATACATTTATTTATTTCCGTTTTGTGTATTCTATAAAGCTCATTAAGATAGTACAAGCAATCCTAGGTAAAGCTGGTTGTAGCATTTTCGAATAAGCAATATAATGTTCATGTTATGGCGGATTCATTTCCTTTATGATAATTTTAAACGAGTGTTTGAATTTCTCAACTTTTCGAAATTGAGTCGTTGTTGCGGAGACCGTGTCTTTTTGGGATACAAAATCGTTTCGTGATAGTGAATCGGATCAGGGTCACTTTTGCTATTGTTTAACTCGACATGAAGATCATGATGAGAAGAATTATTAGAAACATCGATTTCTAATTTCACTCGTTTTTTAAAGGAATCGATTCCTTTATTTTCATATCATTATTCAGAAACAAAACTTGTTTATTCGATATTTTATTTTTATGAAAATTTGAAAGAAATTCATTGAATGGGTCATAATGGTCCATATTTACTGATCTAAATGCCTTTATGATAAGCTGCGATATTAATGATGTTTTTATCATGTTTAGCTATTAAATTTGAATTATACGTTATATAAAATTCAAATACTAATGCCGTTTTTCTCATTTGATCAGAATATCTTTATTAAATAAAGCTTTATTATTGATTGCTTGTTTGATTATATCTTTAACAATTTTGTTTTTTATTTTTGAAAGTACTCATTTGAAATTAAGTATTTGAAATTAAAATGAATTGTGACATTTTTTTATAGATTTTATTTAATTGTAACGATTTCACAAACAATTTTTAATCAACACACACATACAATTCACCAATCAGAGTCATAATTTTCTGACATTCACATATACACACATTTACACAAAACACACTCAAGCAATTATATTCATACACACATACAAATTTACTGTACAATTTCATTGATTTAAAACATACATGCATTCAATAAAAACACTGCATATTCAAACACATTTACCTGAATTATCGTACTTGACTGTTTATTTACACAATTGGTAACTGTTGGGTTCTTGATCAAAATTAAGATTCATTAACACCAAATTTTATTTAATAACACAAATAACAATTATTTAAACAATTTTTCTAAAGAACTTTCGTTTTCTTTCGACCAGATTCCTTATACATAAAAATACAGAATTATAAATATTGATAAGCTATTTATTAGTTTCGTTTGTTTTACATGTCTACATTTTCAAAATACAATTTACGAATTTAAAATACAAATTGAATTGATGTAATTAACTTTACAAAAGATATTTTTCATTTTAAACTTATGTTTTAGTTATAATTGTTTAGAAAACTTGATTTTAAATATTTCCTTATTTCAGAGATTACTTATAAAAATTAATTATTTCAAAAAAATTAAGAGTGAAACTGTCCTTCACAGTAACTAAGACACAAACAATTCAAACCTTTTTTCAATTTTATCGATTTTTTTGTTTTTGATTTTTCGGTAAATTTTAATAACTTTATTCAAATTACTTAATTATTATAAATAGATATATTTAAATTTTTTAATTTCAATTATTTGATTGCCTTTTTTTACTGTATTTAATTCATTTAATTATATATTTGGCTAATTTTTATTGAATTTCCTCTTTTTTCGGTTGATGTTCAATCAATCCATTAAAGTTTCTGTTTCAGTCATTTTGTGTCAACTTTAGTTGAATTCTTAAAGTTATTGTTTTGCTCCATGTATAATTAACAAGTGATTTTAGTTTTTATTAAAACATTTGACATCCGATGACAATCAATTTTTTACACAAGATTAAGTTTTATTTTATTATTGTTTGGATTTTTTATGATTTTAGAATAGTAGCACTCTTTTTTTAAGTTTTGATTTAAAGCAACAATATATATATATATATATATATATATATATATATATATATATTCGTATTATAAAAAGACATGTTATATATTAGTTGTAATACATGTTAATATATTAGTTGCAAGTAATGAAACGCATTTTTAAAACACCGTAGACTAATTTTTGTTTTACATTTTGAATATATTTTCTAAAGGAAGATGGCTAAGTAGAATGTTTCCTGAATAATTTGGAAGCAGACATCTCTACGAATGATAAAAAATGTGTTATAAAACAAACGTTTCATAAAATTGTAAAATAAAAACGAACAACATTTTAAAATATTATTAATAATTAAAAAAAAATTATAAATTTTTTTATATAAATAAAAGTATTTCTTTTAACGTAAACAAAATGACAAAAATATTAAAATAAAATTTAAGAATCTAAAATTAGTTTAATAAACGAAGTCATCGAAGAAAGAGGAGAGAAATGTCTTTTCCATTTTATATCGCCATTATTTTCAGCTGCATAATTGAATATTATATTTCAATTCCTATAAAACATAATGTATTATTTTTTTCTGTCATTTTACATTGTAACTATAATAAATATTTTTACACTTTTATATTTTTTTCAAATGAGATTTTTAACTTTATTCTTGTTAAATTTATAAAAGTTATTTTTTAATAATTAGGATAATATTAAAAAATAAATTGTTTAACTATAGAAAATAAAAAGAAAATAGACAAAAAATGATGTATTATATTTATCTTATTCATTGTTAACTTAATTTTACTATTTTTTTACATAAGAGAAACGGATAAAGTTTTATTTTGTATATTGTTAGAATGAGTTTTATGGAATTGTTAATGCTACTGTAAGTAGAGAGACTCGGATGTCAAGGAATAATCTCACGATGAAATTGGAAGTATGACTGAAGCAAATACATATTTATTACCTGTTCTAAATTGTACTTAATTAAATGATGGAATATATAACAATTTATATAAAAAGAAACCAAATTCAGAATACTCATTGAAAATATTATTTATCCAATAGTATAGAAAAAGAATATTCCAGCTACAAAAATAATAAGAGTTATATTTTAAATAATATCTATTGAACAAAAACACTAACATAAATTTTTAGAGAGAAGTCAAGAATCCGATATTTAATCATATACCAGATAATTATATTGATGAATTATAGTGTACCTTACGAAATCTAATTTTTCGAAATCAAAGTTTTCCTGAATTCCCAGGTTAAGTCAAGAATAACCCTAATTTTCAAATACCATATTAGACATCACTCAGCAACACTTGGAAGATCAACAGTAAGGTAAATCTTCAAATTTCCTTTCAGCGAATAACATAACAACTGAGGTATTTTAATTATGATTAACGATCTCCTTTTTTACTATTACCTTGTTTCTCTGTGCGTGGTAAAGTTATTGATTGTAGAGTGAGCACAGTTGCGCGTTTTCGGCGCTCGGTGGGATAACTGTATCGCGAATGAATTAGAGAAAATCTATTCTCTCCGATGTTGACGTTGAAATTCGTATGGAAATCAAATAACCATATAACGACATATAAAAATTCGTTGAGCAAATAAATTTAATTTAAAAAAAAATTGAACATCGATGTGAATCTGTATTTTTATTAGAAATATTTTCTTCTTATTCAAATTTAATTTCCAGATGATATTTAAAATTTGACCAAGAATGAAAAACTTAAACAATAAGAAACAAAGTTTTGATCCTTGGATTTGAGGGGTGCGTGTGAATATTGCTTTTGATCAAATCAATTGCAACAATGAATATCAAATTCTTTGATTTCTATTAGAAAGTACAAATTCATTTAACAATAATATATTATATTACAACATCTATTTTTAAATTATTAAATTTTGTAAAAAAACCTTATTTCACAGTTTACTAAACATAATCTGGTTTCCCTTGGTCAACAAAGCGGAAAAATTGTCACCTTGTCAAATGTTTTTTCTTGCAAAATTGAAAGTTGACCGTTTTATTTATTTTTACCGTAACAATATTTTATAATATATTTACAAGACAAATATGGAATAAAAATTAATTAATTTTTAATTGACTTTTATTTATGTACATTTTCAATTTTATTTTTCTTATTATACTTCTTCTTGTTCTTGTTCTTATCATTCTTCTTCTTTTTCTCATTATTATTATTATTATTATTAATAATAATAATAATAATAATTCTAATAATTATGAGGAATATTTGGAATGTTTATGTTTTCTGTGATTGAATATTGTGAGTTGATTAGGAATTGTGTCTCTCCTAATCAGATGGATGATCAATATTTTAATTCTTATAATCTGAAACTAAGTTGTTCAAATATTAATATTAATTTAATATTAAAATTTTTAATTTATTATGATTGTAAATTTTTAATGATTTTATATATTTTATTTTAAATTTTTAAATAATTATATCAAATTAATATTTTAAATTATTAATAGTAATTTTATTTTAACTAGTAACATTTGTAGTAAATATTTTAAATAAAATATATGTTTAAATTAGTTCAGATGTTGGTTGAGAAGTATTTTTACAAATTGATAAAGAAAATATATATTTAATTTTTTTTTAAAAAAATGAAAGGGAGAAAAACTTTGTATATATATTTATAAAATTTATTTGTAATTGGTTTTTTTAAAGGAAAATTTTAATTATTAAATTGTAAAAATTGTTCTATTCTGGAAAAATCCAGTTAAAAAAATGTTAGTTGTTTAAATAATCACAAAATAAACAGTTTCGGTGCGTCTTTTGATTTTTTGTCGTTTTAAAAATAATGCAAATGATTGATTATAATTATTTATTTCCGAATATCGATGACAAAAATAAAATTGAATTAATTCCAATGAATGATTATAAAAATTTTGAAAAGTGAGTATTGTCGGCTCTTCAGGAGTTGGGAAAACATCGATATGTCAAAAGTTCGTCGGGAATCAAATTAATGATGTTGAATTAACAATCGCTGCCGCTTTCTTTAGATGTTAGCGAACCTTTTCGACCTGAATTTTTCATGTAAATATCGATTCACAATCAGTTGAGTGTCAATCTGCAAATAAGGGAAATTCATGTCGATATTTTTCAAAAAAATCTAAATTCACCAAAAATTCGAAATTTTACTTCGATGAAGATATTGACCGCGGTTTTGATATCGATGAACGTGACTGACCACAACGAGGACATTGTTTACTTAAATTACACCAATGACGTCGATTTCAATAAGAATTTCACAAGGTTATCGTTCAAGTTGAACACGTTACCATGCGACAAGATCATCACATTGTCTCAAGATCTAATGAGCAACGTTCGAGAAGTTGTATTTGAGCAGTAGAGTAAATGCATACGGGTCTCTGTTGAAAAAGAATAGTGCGAAGGTGTCGGACGGAGAGTTGTTTGAATTATCGATTGATGAGAAGATAAAACGAATTCAAATTTTTCGAACAAAAATGAGTGAATTTAATTACATTATCGCGAGTATGGAAAACTCGGATGTGCCGATTCAACCGATGATTCTCGTCAAGTCTCTGCACGTTATGTGTTTGCAATTCGCTGCCACAGCACTGACCGCGTCGATCAATACAGTAGGCGGATCGTTCACCGTGAATGCCGACAAAAGCGAACCGATCGGCCGAGGAACAAAATTAAGGACCCAGCACAAAATATGCAACACCAAGTATTAAACATTGATTAATGAATATGAGCGAAGGCACTATTACGCATTGTCATGAAGATGATCCAAATTGTGATTGTAATAAATGTTGTAACAAATGTTCTTAAAAATATTATTATTAATATTAATAATTATTATTATATAATTATTAGTATTATTATTTAAAATTAATAATCAATAAAAAAATTTTCCAAAATTTTAATTCATTAAATATTTATTTTTCCTAAACGATAATTTCCCATCGAATTTGATGAGGACGTTTTCCTTTTCATTGTTAAAGAAAAATTATTATGCCGATCTTATCTTTAATTGTATTAAAAACATTTTATTTATTTTTTGACAATATTTTCTTTGTTATTTTGTTTGTTAAAATTAAATTTCAAATTTCAATAAATAAATAATCATGAACAAAAAAAATTTGTTTCGGTTTAAAAAAATTTTGTTTAAATTTATAATAAATAAGAAATAATAATTATTCTAATTACATTTTTTTTAATTTGAACAAAATTTTATTGCGGAAACAAAAAATTCAATTTAAAAAAAATAATATTTATTATTTAAATTTTATTTTGAATTTATATTGTAAATTAATGATAAATATTTTTCTCGAATTTATTTATTCAACTAACTGACGTAATAAAAAAAATAAAATTAACTTAAATTTTAATACAAACAAATATTTTTTTTAATTAAAATTTAATTGACATTTAATTAACTATTTCACAAATTTATTTAAATATTAGTTTTCGGCTGTTTTAATAGATTCAGTTGGTGAAACAAGAAGACATTATACTTTCTATTCTCGTAAACGGTTCGTCTATTAAAATATTTTTTGCTTTATTTTTAAATAGTCAAATGATAAATTTGTAAATTAATTCACAACATAATTTTATATTTATTTTCGACCAATGAAACCAAAGCATTATCAATTAAACATAACCCATGAGTATTAAAATTCCCTGACGTTTTTGTTCATTATCAATCAAATCGAAATTGAATGAGAGCTCTGTTTGAATCAACAAGTTGCTTTTGCTTATTAAAACAAAAAATAGACTAAAATAGGATTCGATCAAAAAATTGTGAATCTTACTTCAGTTTGAAGTTTTATATTCAAAATAAAAATATAAATAAAATTATTAGTATAAAATGACCCTTTATCCATTAAAAATTGTCATAAAAATTTAGGGTCTCTCACTAATAAATAGCGAACCATTAATCATGTTACCTTTGCATGGTCGTCTTCTAAACAAAATGTACAGTAATTGGAAAAATAATATATATATATATATAAAATATTTCATCTCTTAATCATATTTTTTATAAATTGATATATAATATGAGAATAACAGCAATACAATATACTTAATTATAATAAACTAAAAAACGCATAAAAAAGACCGCACAAAAATAAGTCTGTTTATGTATGTATATATATTTTTTATATATTTATATATTTTTGAATAATAATTTTTTAAAGGTTTTTTAAAAATTGATTATAGGTTTTTCATTAATAAAGAGCTCTTTATTTTTGAAACCCGGCTATTTGTTATTGAAAAACACTGTACTGTACATGATTTAGAAATTCTTTTTTTACCATCAGCAATTATAATTGTTAGTTATAAATAATAAATAAATAATCAATTTATCAGTAAACAAACTTAATCATGTAACTCCCGTAAAAGAATCTAAATTAGGAGGTAGTAAATAAATAACTAATTGATCAGTAAAAAATGAGCATGATCCAACAAAGATAATGCCAAACTATTTGCCTCAAAATGTAAAATCTCTGAAACTATAGACTAAGTTTTATCAATTGGCTAAATCTTCAAAAATTATCATTGGTTAAGGTGAAGGCCCAAGATACTCTACTACATACCTGCTGGTGTCATGGAGAAATTAAATCAAAATGATTCAGTGACATAAAAAGCAATGTTTACAACTTTCGCGCAATTCAAAAAAACTTTTAGCATTTGTCGAATGGAAGAAGTTACCCATTGGATGAACGCAACATGTAATTGCAAAGCTTTTCTGTATGTAATTGCCGCAAAAACAAAGAAAGCCTTGATTGTCCAATGACAAAATAAATTCTTTACTACTCCTAATCGTTTTTTATTGATATAATATCATTGATTATACTGTTCTATTACGTTTTTTTTCACTACACTTATTTGTATCACAATTTAAATTACCACAACGGACAATTCTTCATAAAATTTACGTAGCTCGTCATTGTTCTTGACTGATATGTTTTTTTAAATATTTTTTAACGTTTTATTATTCAAACAAATTTAATTTACAATTTGATTTCAAAAATAATTTATACAAAAAATGCAAAATTTTATGTTAGAAAAAAATAGATTGAGCCTAAACTGCTATAGAAACTGAATTTAATTGGAATTAAATTTTACAAAGTAGAATTGGAAAATGTTCAGATGAAGTCCTGTTTTGAGAAATTTTTGGATATACATACTGTTCTACGGAGTCAGATTCTACGCCTAAACATAGAAATATGATTTTGGTAAAGGTAAAAGGAATAAATACATAACAAGGATAATAAAAAGAACAGTTGCACCCGATCTCCAGATTGCTCCGAAAACCAGACAGTTGTTGCGATAAATTGACAATGTTGAATTTGGAATTCGAGGACTTTGTGTTTGTGCTGGGCTAATTTTATTTTGAAGAATAAATATTCCCTATTCAAATGATCATTTTTCATTACCTGATGCAGTAAAATTCATAATTCAAAATTAAAAATAAAATTTTGATAGTTTTTTTAATAAATCAATGGTTCACCAAATTTCAAATAATCAGCAACTAGAGTTAAAAAAAATTTAAAATAATTTTTGTTTGACAAATTTCAAAAATCGAATTGATATTCGATAAAAATCTAAAACAATTAACGTTTGACAATAAATATAACTCAAAATTTTGACAAAATTTCAATTAGAAATCGACAAAATTAAATTAAATGCTTAAAAATTTCATAGAAAAATAATTTAACTAAAATTCATGTCTGGTTTAAGATTCTCTCTGATTGGTTGACCAATCAGAGCAAGCCCTTTTATTCACTACCCAACAAAATAAGCGCACACTGGATCAAACAACATAAAAAAATGCACGATTACTCGGCACCGAATTAATCAGCACACATACTGAATTTAATTGACTCGTATAATGAATCATTATTGACAATTAATTTTTTTGTTCGTTTTTAAAAGAACAAAATGTTTAATCAATTTTCAAATTTAAAGCTCTTTTATTCAATAATTTAATTTTATGTAATTAATTTTTCTATTTAATTAAATATTATTTAATTTTTTAATGTATATTGTTATTTATCACATATTATTATATAATGCATTCAGTAATTACAGTTCTATCGATTTTCATTCAGAAAAGATAGAGGAATTTATAAATAAATATAACGACAGATAATTTATAATTTAAATTCCAAAACAAAACCATAAAGATTTTGGAGCTCATGTATCTTAGAAGAGGTCTATTACAAGGAAACTAGAGTACGAAAATCAACAGCAGCACTGAAAAGCGTCGAAAATATTTCGAAGAGGGTTTTTAGAAAGCTAAAATGTAACATATTTTTGGTAAATATTTTGTAGAAATTTTCTAAAAAAAATATTTTTTTTATTAATAAATCTATGAAATAAAATTTTTGAAATTCTTAAGTCTAAGTAAGATGATTTAAAATAAAAAATTTATGCAGTTCACAAATCGGAAAAATTAAAAATTTTAGTAACAAAATTAAGAAAATAAACTATGAATGGAAATTATATTATTTATTTATTTTATTATTTGAAAAAAATCAAAATATTTAGAGCTCGTTAGAATTATTTGTGTCATAACTTTTCTGACAGTCTTTCAAAAGAGTCTCAAAGATTAAAATTCTTTTATTATTTATAAAATTTAAAAAAATGATTTAAATAAAATAATTTAAATTATGAACTTTAAGAGGAATTTTCGATTTAATAAATAAAAAGTTATTTAATTTTATTTATAGATCGCAACTTTATTTAATATCTAAAATATATTATATTTTATTTTTGATTATTTTTATTTTCATAATCTACATTTTTGTGTTGATATTATTAAATATAGCGAAGTATTTCTAAGTATTATATAAATCAAACAGAATAAAATCGAAATTAGAACAGCTGTAACAAAGTTATTTAATATTCTTTATATTCAATAAAAAGATAATAGATCTTGATAACCTGAAAGAGATATCAGAAAAGCTCAACACAATCACGAATTAAATTAACAAAAATAAAAATCGTCCTTAAAGATTAATTTAATATAATAATACTAGTTATCATGAACAATCTTTTAGTCAGATTTTGAATTGATTACCGGCGTTCAGTATTTTTATGGCCTTCTTTACAATCATTTATTTCGCAAAAGACAAGCAAATTGTAAATTAAAGACCG
>MQRK01219782.1:0-13190 GCA_001938485.1 Girardia tigrina
TATTTATTTATTTAAGTGATTGTACTATTTCTATTGAAATTACTAATTAACTTAATTTATTATATTAAAGTTCACATTAATTTTTTTTTAAGATCAACTATAATTAATCATTGTTGGATTGTGTAAGAATAATGGCGGTTTTGGGGGTTAACTTTTAATTAGGATATCTCAATTCGGAATTAACTTTATTCATCAAAATATTCTTTTCATTTATACATTTTTATCACCGATGAGTTACAAGTTTGAGTACTTTAGATAGGATTATTAATGAATGATAATCTGTTGGAGGGACGTCGGTCGAGTAAGGTAGAGTTTCATAACTTGATTCTTTTTTTTAATTTCTCCAGAGTCATTTGTGAATAACGTCTTTGCAATTAACTTTTCTATTAATTAGCTCGCCAGAAATGAACTAATTCGTTATTAATAAATATTCTTTGTAAAATATAAGTTTAATAAATGTATTGAAAATATTTTCATTTTTAAAATTCATTAGTTCAATAATAATAAATAATTTAGAACACTATGAAGTACTAAAATGATATTAGTGGTTGGTGCAGTCTCCAGATTGCCCTAGAGACTGGCCGGTGTTAGCAAAGTCATGGTATTTGTATGGTTTGTTGGTAGGCCCATTTTTTGGGATGTGAATGTAATAAATGTTCTGTCAAATCTGTGAGTTCTCTTAACATCATGGATTATATCCACTGATTTATGTTTCAAAAGAAAAGAGTACTGTATGGAACTCATGTCATGGTAACAAAATGAAGGAACATGAAGGAATATAGAATTGATTATGATACGAGGGAGATTCATACCGTATTTAGAAGTTGATGATTTTGGAATTTTAAAAATCTTTGAAGCAAAGTATTAAAAAGAGATTTACATGGAAAAAAGGTGAAAATGTGGAATATGTCGAGATTGTGTGAAATTGGTCAATTGAAACACGGAAACAAATTCCCATTGAAAATATCAGTAAATATATGCTTTCGGTTGGCTTTTCTACTAATATTAAAGATTGACGTATTGCTAAGCCTAGTGCGTATGGCTGCCAGTTCATGAATTGTGGAAAACAATTGACTTACGCGGAACAGGTGTTGGTCAAATGCAGATTAGTGATCACGAGGATTTGTGCGCTTTTGATGAATTAATGCATAACATTTCGATTTGTTTAAATATTGTATTTGGTAAATACTAAACCACAAAATAGTATACGTTTTCAAAATTTTTAATCATACTATTACAACAGAGATCGGTTTGAGCAAATGTCAGAATTAAAAGTCCATAAATTCGCTATTATTAATGGAATATGTCCAAAACTTGTGGATTTTATTTCAAACTATTACATCAGTTAACCCCTTTACCGTGTGTCACGAGTTAACTCGTCATAGGAAATCTTGGGCTTAACCGTACATCACGAGTTAACTCGTCTTCAGATAAATCGTTATTTATTATGATTATAATTTATGCATAGTGTAGTTTGTGTAGATTAATAACTAGGACAACATAACAAATCAAATAATGAAAGAAAACAATTACACAGTTTCAAAAAAAATAATTTTTTTCCACGGTAAAGGGGTTAATATATAATTAATATATCAATATATCATCTGTTTGTCATCAGTTTAAAAGAGATCTTATCGGTCTGTTATCAGGTTTATTGTATGGATATCTATAGGCTTAATTAGCATTGGTATACTATAATATAATTATAATATTATTATACTTTATATACTCGAAAATAAATTATAACAGTATGTAAAAGTACATTTATAAAAATATATTGATCATATCTTAGTTCTTGCTATACTCAGGAAATTAGGGTACATTTGGATGAATATATTATAAAACTATACATATAATAATAAAGTCCTACCTGCATTCAGCGATAATTAACGGTGAAGCTTTAGAATTTGCTTTGATAACAAGATTATAAACTGATTTCGTGTGGAAATTAAGAGGCATATTTGTCTTAAGTTCGCCATTATTGTCAATGGAAAACTCGTCCTGAGTCGAATAGAATTCAATGAAGTATTCTACTTGACTGTTGATTTCGGTATCTGGATCATAAACCTTGATTCGGATCACTGACGTTTTTGGTGGTTGTCCTTCGTTAAGAAAAGCTACATAATTATTTTGGGAACAAATCGGCTTATTATCGTCAACATCATCCACATGAATGATAACCTGAAATAGAAACATAAATTTCTACTTGGAGAATTACACTTTCTTAACTTTTTTATATCCTCTTTTATTGTCTTTTCGACAAATCACTTGAGTCCATAAAATAATGACACTGACTTTTTCTCTATCGATATTGCTTGAACGGGCGACAAATATTTTCCCACTCGATTCATGCAAGTAAACAAGTTCATTATTCACACCATCAATCAAGGAAAACTCCGCGGACTCATTTGTACAGTTGTCCACCAGTTTTAATTGGCCGATAAATGTTCCGGGAACTGAGTTCTCTTGTACTCGAAAAGCAGTTTTCTCGGGTAAAATTTGAAGATACTGTGGATCGTGATTGAGACTAATGTCCAGCAGTACTGAAAGTAATTAATTCGTCAGAGTGTCGTGAGAGCAGGCAGAAATTATGTACATTCGTTAATTAACATATATATATATATATATTCCCAAACATTTAAAGAGAAAAATCATTATAATAATAGTTTATATGAGTGAGGAAAGTTTTCTTCTTAAATCGATTCAGCTCTCCTTAATCAGTATACGCTATTAATTACTCTTATATAGTATATATACATTAACCATATTCCAAATTGTACCATGATTAATTACTTACCAAGAGTTGATTTTGGAGGGTAACCATTGTCAGAAACAACAACTTTGAGAAAATGACGACCTTTTTCTGGACTGGCAATCGGAAATTTGAGGAAAAGATTTCCAGTTATAGAGTCGAGATCATACTTGTGTTCCAATGACTGCGTTGTTAGGTCTGTGAGATCAAATTTGTAGGTAATGGTGGAGGTTTTATCAGCGTCGGTTGCTGACAATTTAGCTAGGGGTTTTTGAGGAATATCCGTGTTCGGTATTAATATTTTGACGGGATTTTCTGAAGGAATAGGAGGATTGTCATTTACATCGATGACCCTAATGTCTACTATAGCCGATGCTGTTTGGATATTCCCGGTGAATGAAGACTTAGCGAAAGCATGTATGGTCAGATCAATGAATTCCACGTTTTGCCTGTGAATAGGTCTAAATAAATAATAAGTAATAAATCTGAAAATTGGTTTATTGTTACCCATTTGTTGATAATTCCCCGGTCGTCGAATTGATTCTTATATGAGAGTGACCCGGATTGAGAATGTAAATAATTTCCGTGTTTGTAGTAGATTGTATGGTATTTATACGGCCTACAATTGTTCCCGAAGGCGAATTTTCTAAAACCTTCAATGAAAAATGCGTTGCATTAAATAGAAGTGGATGTGTTTTTGTATTCTGAACAATTATCATCACTTTAGCCGTTGTACTTAGACCAAACGATTCTCCTGAGAATGCACTTTTTGTTAGACATAATTTTATTTAACGAAGTTATACCTTTGCAATCGGTGGCGACAATTTCTAAATTGTAAACTTTTTTCTCCATAAAATTCAACGGAGAACAGGACAATCTTCCCGTTAAAGGATCGACGAAAATCTTTTTGTCTTGAACATCTCCTGAAATATACTTTATTCATTCCATATAACAAATTGATAATTTACCCGTCAATTTATACACTATTTCGCCATATATCCCGAGATCCGGATCAAAGGCGGCTATCGTCATAAAATCGGTTATGGCTTCGTCTTCTGGCAATTTCAGTTTGTAAAAAGAACGGAAAAAGGACGGAGTGTTTTGATTTCCGTGATCGAGATTAATTATTAATTTGTCAATATCAAATATGGAGGGGTCCTGGAGGCTTTGAAGGACAACTGATAGCTGAAAATGTACTTTTAAATAATTCATTAACAAATTCAAAATAACTCTTTTTTCTAATTAAGGTACTTGGCAGAAAATATTATAATTTTAAAGGGTCTTTTTAATTTGTTAGAATTCGTACAACGTCATCAGCAGTTCACCTTGCTGCCATCGACCAGAACCTGGAAGGTAAATTGTTCATCTGCCCTACGAATGATTGCAACAAGAAATGAAGTTAGATTTAATAAATAATCCTCAAATTTCAAGTATAAACCAGGCAAAAAAGAGAAGGAAACAAATCCATGTGTTCTACCTTGATGATAAACGGGAAAGGACACGAAATAAAGTGAATGTTTTCAGATTGAGAGAGCTACGGAAGAAAGGTACGTTCCGGTGTTCGTTGTCTCACTGCTGTTGAAAAGCAAAGAAGAAAAAAGATGGAAAACATCAAAGTAAATTATAGTTCGAACAGTCGACCGAGACTCCACAATATGGAATTTCATTGAAAGGTGTATAAGATAAGTTTCTACAAAATCAAAAGAGTTTTGTAATCAAGGTTATAGGTCAGAGGTGGCAAGCCTATGATATGCGTGTCAGTGCAAACACGTGAGCTCAATTTTGGTGACGCACTCCTATATAGATACAAAATATATTAAATCTAATGTATGTATCCTATACTAGGGTGATTCAAAAGTTTTTTTCGTTTTTCCACTCATATTTTCAAGATAAGAAAGCGTGTAAACAGAACACATTTATTCTTCGAAATAAAGGCCTTTATTTTTTTATCGTCTTCAACCATCTTTCAGGCAGTTGCTCGATTCCACAGCTATTCCATTCTGTCGTTTTGGAAGCAAAAAAATCGTGGCCGCTGAGTGTAGTGGTTGGTATTCACAGTACACCCCTCCGGAACCAGCTCAAAGTGGATTACCCCCCTTTAATTTCCATCATACACAGAGTATAACTTTGCAATCGAAGCGTCCTTGTTTAACCACGGGTTGGGCGGGCATACCAGGGTAGAGCCACTGATCTTTCTTGTTAGGATTACTGAAAAATATCCACTTTTCATCCCCCGTCACGATCCTTCTGAAGTAGCTCATGTCGTGGGGGTGAGCAAGCACTTCTTTGCAGAGATCAAGTCGTTGTTGTGCTTGAATGGCTGTCAGTTCGTGATGAATTTGTCGACACCGTCTATTGACAAGGTCAAATCGATGAAGATGACGTTGAATAGTTGGTTGTGAAGGACCAAGCTCTGCTGATAATCTCCGCGTGCTGGTGCAGGGCTGCTCTTCCACAGTTTGACGTAGAGTGTCATCATCAACAACAAGTGGTCGCCTAGAGAGAGGTTGGTCTTCCAAATTGACGTCACCATTTGGGAAACGCTTGACCCACAATTGTGGCACACGAACACTGATCTTCACATATTTCCCGGGCTGCAGCTGCTGCGTTGAAGCCTTTTATTCCAGTAATTTAGCAAAAGGACTCGAATTCCGTATTTTTCGCTCCCCTTAATCTGATAAGAATAAACAAACAAATCATTAATGAATAAACCAACACCATACAAGGAGATTCATCATGCAATACCATAATAAATAATATAAAAATCAATAATACCAAAATAGAATATTCATATAAAATAAATGTCACAATGTAAGCCATAGAAAAACGAAAAAACTTTTGAATCACTCTAGTAACAGCCAGAGTTGGTTATTAAAAATATTATTATTTCGGCCCAAGGTCACTTTCTGGGAATCGCCAAATGTCGTGTTTTTTTAATTAATTTATTTTATTTTTTTTCATCAATCGAAATTCGAATTAATCAAAATATATAAATTACTTTAAAACAAAATAATGTTTTGGTAGTGAAAAAATCATTGAACAAATAACTTACTTAAAAATATAAGTATTTTTATTTTTTAGTCCTTACTTTTGTAATGTGTGACACGTCACGAATTTTAATTTTGGCACACCGACCTTCAAAGGTTCACCATAACCGCTATAGGTAATCTTTTTATTAGGCCCGAGACTAAAATGACAACACCCCATTGTCAGGGACTAATGGATGATGAATGTGCATATGTCATGTATATTAATTAATTTATGTTCTTAGTACTGTTTATAGTTTCATTTCATGAAGAATATTTGTAAATTATTCTTTGCAAAAATAAACGTAAGATTCACTAAAACATAATTGACTGTCATAAGCTGTGGTGGTTGTTCTGTATGACCGGATACGGTTGATCAGGTTTTCTGATCTACACTAATATTGATTGCTGATTCACTTTGTAATATCCCTCACTCATATACATATGTATATATTAATGACAATTATCAAACATTTTTCTGATAAATAAACATTATGCTACTGAAGCCTTGGTTCTCAATCTGTTTTGAGTGGTGACAAAAATGGCATAATAATATCATTTTATGGTTCATAATTACTGTCTATCATAAACCAGACTTATTTAGAATGATACAGGGATCTTCGTATATTAGAACGAATGGTAGCAAGTCTGATTGTCAGTGGAGGGTGAAAATATAAAAAAACACTTTAAAAAATTGATCTTCAAAGTTGATGTATTAAATAAATATAAAATGTGTAAAAAATTGATAAACAACAAAATCACCGGCTGTTAAACATTATGACACATCTTTGACGTACCGGACAACCGCGGACCGGAACGTAACAGTTATAACTGTTTTATTTTATAATAACACTTAAGAATGTATAAAATAAAGTCATTTCGTATCAAAACGCTTTTGTTCGACAATTTGTAAGACTAAAAGTAATAACGGATTTTTAGAAAAACTTATTTATGTTAAGAACTTCAATTGTCACAAGTCCTCCGTCATTAATGTACCTATGGTAATTTGTTGAATATGATAAATTGCGAATTCAGCCTAAGTTGACTTTGATTCCTAATAGAAGACGTGGCGATTGAATAATTAGTATTGCAATTGGAATTATTGATAGAGCTCGAGAGAGATTCTTCGAGTAAGAAACGATTGTTGTTGTTATTGTAACTGACGACTGTTGAGGACGACGAATGAAGATTGGAATTGATGAAGTGAAATTTTAGATTGATATTTGAGATAACGAAAGTTGCTGTTGAATTAATTCGGAAATAGTATTGTTCGAAGATTTTCCGCTGATTTATTCGCAACCACACTCAACTGTTTTCTTCAAAACACGCAAACAGTTTCTCGATTTGAGACAATTAACCCAAATAAATTGTAAATGATAAAAAAGACAAGCATTATTATTTATCATCGATATTTTTTAATCAATTCTAACTAATATATATACATATATATATATATATATATATATATGTATATATATATATATATTTATTCAACTAAAGCAGAATGGTTTTAAGCACATTCAATGAACAGGTCCAAAGCAACATTATGAAACTGATCATAAATTTGCAATATATTTCTGAATGATCTCGTGTCTTGCATTTATTCTCACATTTAATGTTTCTACCATCCCAGAAAATCAAAATAATAACATTTGACTGAGACATTAAATTTTACCTACAGCTGATAATAAACTGACGGCATTGGAGAGTGTTAAAATATATTCGAGGTTAATTCCCTTCTTTTTGAGCTATGAACTATATGATAGAAAATTTCAACACTTTTCTGCGAATAAACTTTATATGGAAATACTTGACAGAATGCTGGACAACCTGGTCACTGAAGATGAAACACCAATGTCACTATACAACTATAAGATGCAAGTTGGTTATAAAAAGCTTTCTCTGACGTAGTCAATAAATCGTAATTCCTTTAATGTTAAACTGATTATTAGAAGTTAAAGCAGTGGTTTCCAACCTGTGGGGCGCGCCCCTTCAAGAGAGGCGCGAGACTGTTGCAAGGGGGCATGCAGCTGTTTCCAAAATATCATTTTCGAATACAAACCAAAAAAATCGAATAGGTGTCACAAAAAATGTATCAACAATTTGTTTTATAAAGGAGGCGCCGGTACAAAAAGGTTGGAAACCACTGAGTTAAAGTATCTTATTTGAAACTTACAATTTGGTCATATATTTTCTTTATAAGTCATATCAGCTTATTCTTATGCTTATCATACATATTTGATTTCTCGAATCAACCTACTTCGCCATTCTTAGATAAAACATGTCATTTAAAAATGGATTTTATTAACTTTCTTTAGCGCTTTTTTAATATCAGATATTTCTAGAAAGTTATTTTCATTTTTTTCAATTACAAGAACGTAAAATAATGAAATGTTTCAAAAATCAATTTGTATATCACGGTCAGGAACCTTTTAACTCGTTACTAAGATGTCGTTAAGTATGAAATTTGTAGGACTAGAGTCAAAGTTTAATTTACTAATTTACTATTACAAATATGTCCTTCACAAAGTATGCACCCTTATTAAAGACACACCTTTGGTATTTGATCGGCAGTTTGTGGAAACCATTTAAAAACATTTGGTGGCCAATAATCTATAAATGTAATCTTTGGAATTTAATTTTTTTCCAATCAAAATGGTGTTTCAATTGAGGAAGAAATGGTAGTCAGATAGGGTTAGGTCTGGTAAGTGTGGAGGATGATGCAGAAGTTCCAAATTAAGTTCATGTAGTTTTGTCAATGTCTGAAGTACTGTATGTGTTTTTGCATTATCGTGGAGCAAGAAGGGAGTTGAACTGTTTAACTAATGTGGCTGTTTTACTTTGAGTTTCTGCATCACATCTTCCGATAGGTTGTAGTAGAGTGGATTACACCTTCGACAAACAACCAAACACTCACTATCAGCTTCTTTTGTTAAATGTAAAGCTTCGAAATATGTTTTGGTGTTTCGTTTGTGTCACCCAGCTCGGAGAATGTTTGCAATTTTAAAAAACGGATCAATCTTTCATCACAAGTGATGATCAAATTCAAAAAGTGATCATTTTTCTAACGGGAAATCATTATCAGGTAAGCATCCATGCACTTTTGTTACGCTTTTCATTCCGCTCATGTGGAATCCACTTATCCAACTTTTTTTTGTTTGTTTTGAAGCAAGAAACTTTATCGATAAATCATGGGACTTTTTGATGGATCCTAATCCATGGTTACCTTCAGCTCGTCATTGTCTACCCGTGTTCCTGGGCGACCCTGAGACTCATTATTGAGGTTAAAATTACCTTTTTCATAAATTTGATGAACCAATTTAAGACTGCCTAGTGCTTAGTAGCATTGTATCCAAATGCACTATTGATGTTTTGCATGGTTTCTGATGCTGAGGTTCCACTTGCACTTCATAATAGTTCGAGTTTAATAAACTGATAATTTATTTTTCTTTTTTTTTTTAAATAGTGATTATTAAAACTGATTATTAAGTTATCAATAATTTTAATTAAATTTTATTAATGTTTCAAAATGCAAGAATATTAGCAATCAAATGAAAATACTGTGCAACAAAATGTTAAGTCATTGTCAAATTATAACATCTTAAATTGATCGTAATCATGCCCACTAATTTCATACTTGATGACGTAATACTTATTCATGTGACAATTTTACTTTTAATTAAATAAAATATCATTTATGACGAAATATAAAATATTTAAATGTATAAAATTTTAAAAATGTGAACTCCCGTCACTGTAGAGATGTATTCGAAACTTTTTTATGATTTCGAGAGGCAGGATCAAACCTTGATATGCCAAGTAGTTCTTCAACGCTAATTCAATTTTGTGGAACAGAAGAACTATATACACGAGATACATTAGCAATACATAGAGAGATGGAATTAATAAATTAAATTAATAAAAAGATTATTCTGGCGGTCTCTTTGGGGAATCTCGATTGTCTGAAATTTGTCAGAAAAATCTAATTGTCATTAAATATCCCTTCACTCAACAAATTTAGCGTCACAAAAGCGAGCGCAACTTTCACGAGTGTTTTGCAAAGACAACGAAAAATAAAATTTTAAAATTATTCATTTTGTGCTTCAATCATAAAGAAGAAAAGAAATAATAAATTATATTTTTGTTGTAATTAAAAACTAAAAACTCTATTAATTTATTAATAATTTGTTCTTAATAGTATAAACAAAATGCATATGTAAATATTATTCTAAAAAGATGTGAATGATTGAAGTCCGTCGTAAGTTGTTTAATAACCCAAACAACCGATGTTTTCGTTTGTCAATGTCGTTAAATGGAAGCGAGTCTCTCGCGGCCACCCGTCCACAATCGGGTTCACAATCTGCGCCTCCATCAATCATTTTCGCACCTATCTTTACCCACGAACATTCGTATTGAAACATAATATCAAACAATTTTACACATATTTTACACATTTTTAATGGATTAAGTTTGATTTATGTAATATGTTTAATGACAAAATACGACAGAAAAAATATTAATTGTTTTTCTTCCTTTAACATTTCTTTCATCTATTGTCTGAAAAGAACAATAATTTAATAATTCTACGTAAGCTCGTGTTCCTTTACAACGCAATAAACGATAATACTTTTCTGCGTAATGTGGAATCATTAGTTGAAAATTCTTGCCCCAATAATGATTTACGTCTTGTGCGAAGTATTTGTGACGTCAATATCAGAATTCATTTTACTCGAATTATATCTTTATTACAAAACAAATTTACTTTCAAACAAATTTTCCAACTATTTTCCTAATTAATAATTAATCCACTGATCTCTATTTTCACATAATTTTTCATCCATTCTTAATTTTAATCAAATCAAAAATAACATTCAACTTTTTTAAATTTTTAAATAAAAATATTTATTAAAATGATTATATATACAGGGTGATCTTAAAGTAACTACCCGGTTTTAAACTGCAATATTTTTTAATTATATTGTATTTCTTTTTAATTATAAAAGTATCTTGAAGATTATTCTTTAAAATTTAATTAAAAGTACATTTTATTTAAATGTATTAATTGTTGTTTTTGTTTTAAGCGTAAGATTCAAAATGGATGTAAATCAGCGTGTAAAAATTGTTATTTTATTTGCGAAGCATGAGTCGGTGACTTTAGTAAGAAGAGAACTTCAAAGACTTAAATGGAAAAAATAAAATGAAAAAATAGATGCAGATGAAAATTTTCTTAGTAACCTGATATTCTCCGATGAGTCAACTTTCCATCTTAACGGCATTGTAAAAAGACATAACTGTCGCATTTGGGGCACTGAAACACCAACCGAAACATATCAGAAGTCACAGGATAGTGAAAAGTTAATGTTTGAATGGGATTGTCTTCAACTCGTGTTTATGGGCAATTTTTATTGAAGGAAACATAACAGCGTTGCTTTAACTGGATATGTTAAAAAGTTGCTTTATGCCATCGTGATCAAGAACATGCAAACGGAACGCTGTGTTCCAGCAAGATGGAGCATCTGCCCATTATTCACTGATTGTTCGACAATTTCTCGATGAAGCGTTTCCACAACGCTCGCTGGGACGATGTGGTCCATATGTATGGCCGGCCAGGTCACCTGATTTTACACCACTCGATTTTTTTGTGTGGGGGTATTTGAAGAATGAAGTGTATAAAAGAAAACCAAAAACAATTCAGCAACTTAAAGATTTTATTTGTCAAGAAGCGGAAAAAATAGATGGTGAAATGTGCCAAAATGCCATTAAGTCTTTTTATGGACGCCTTAAACATTGTATTGATGTCGATGGTTATTCTGTTGAATATTATTATATTTTAATAAATGCTTTTTTGTTATTTAAAGCCATTTTTTCATAATGTTTTGCCAAAAAAAAGTTATTGCAGTTCAAAAACACGGTAGTTACTCTATGATCACCCTAGAGTAATATTTAAGAGTAATATTTTACCTAGAGTATTATTTAATTTTTTTAAGAAATATTTTATGTTTAAATCAAGAAAGCCTTTAAAGTGTTAAAATTTTATTGCAATATATCTCAGTGGATTTCCCACCATCTTCAGCCTGAACTAAGAACAATTTTGCTGTCTTATATATAGCAAATTGATGATTATGAAAACATCTTGCGCAATAGCTTATTAAATATTTTCAACAAAGTGGAAGAAGCACTTAATTGGATATTAATGGATGGATTAAGTGATTTAATCAATAATGCCTCTCAAGTAACTCTTTCCCAATAATTTTCCACCGAAATATATTGCAATAAAATTTGATCATTTTAATAGCGTTCTTGATTTTATATTTAAATTTGTTTTTTTACTTTAATCCTTTAAACTGTTTTTATGATATCTTATATGCTGTTTTCTTTCATTTTTCGTTGTTTTTTAAAAAAAACCCTTGTTAATATTTTATTATTTTAGAAATTTTGAAATACATTTTATTTGATATTCAATTTTTTATTTTTTAAATATTTAATTTTGTAATCATACCATTAAACTAATTTAAAATTTGAAAATACATTTTAGAAATATTAATAAAATTTTTTAATCGGATTTAAATTTTTTTAAAAAAAACTGTTTTATCTGTTATCTCTTTTGGTCAACTTATTTTTCTATTAAAATAATATTTTAATTCAAAATAATCTTTTTTAAAAAATATTTAAATTTATAATATCCAGACATTCTTAAATTGGTTCAGAAAATTCTTGAAAGATAATTTTAACCTCAATAATGATTCTCGGAGTCTCCCAGGAACTCATGCAAGACAATGAAAACTGAAGGTAACCGTGGAGTTGGATCCATTACAAAGTGATCATGATTTATCGCTAACATTTACTGTTACAAAGCAAACAGGAATTAGTCACTTGGCTCAAATTGGTAAAGTGAAAAAGTTGGATAAGTAGATTTCACATGAATGGAATGGAAAGCAGAAACAAAAGCGTTTGGATGCTTGCTTGATGATGTTTTTTCGTTATTAATGTGATCACTTTTTAATCGAAATGTTACTTGTGATGAAATATGATAAACGCAAACATTCAGCAATCTATTTGAAGCACCAAAACATAGTACAGTCGCGAGCAAAAGTAATGGGCCACGTATAATAATTTTGTAAATCTATTATTTTCCATATGAAAATTAGGTTATAATGAGTTAAAACTAAGCAATTTTATTATATGAATATCGAGGATAAGAATTTACACTAAAGATGTCGTGATAATTGTAAATTTGTTTAAATAATGTAATTTATATAACAATATAACATAATATTTGAAATTCCGAAATTAATTAAATTAACATTAAGTAGGATTTCATGTAATTTAAAAAGATATTTATGGTATTTTTAAACTCTTATATTATAG
Source organism: Girardia tigrina (assembly GCA_001938485.1). Taxonomy (NCBI): domain Eukaryota; kingdom Metazoa; phylum Platyhelminthes; order Tricladida; family Dugesiidae; genus Girardia; species Girardia tigrina. The sequence continues at coordinate 13,147 of MQRK01219782.1, forward strand.
TACAACTCAAGATTTATTATAATCTTTAGAAATATTTAAGCAAT
>MQRK01219785.1:2313-13160 GCA_001938485.1 Girardia tigrina
CTACGCCACTGAATACAGGTAAAAAAATATCGCACAACCCGAGATTACACGATTAAAGAAAGAGATGTGGTAACAAAAAAAATAATAAGTAAAAGAGTGGGAGAAACTCACGCTACACAGCCCCCATTTAAGAAATGGAATGTCTCAAGAACTTTCTTTATTGATTTTTATATTATTTTGACGTTTCTTAAATTGTAGGTTCTTTCGTGTTTGTTTTTCAACACCATGATGTTGTTAGTGCCAGTTCTGATTATTTCGAAAGGTCCAGTATATTTCTCTGCGAAACATTTTGCGTTTTGAACTTTAATAAAAGCTTTCTTGTTTGTAAATTCACAGTGCTTTACGAATTGTGTTTCATCGTTATTGCTTTTAAATAACTCAAATTTGTATTTGCTTCCAAATAGTTTTTCGTAAGCGAATGGTTTGTCTAAATCACTAGGTTTATGTCTGAGTGTCAAATTTGTTTCTGGAAGTTTTTTCAACCAATTGTGGTTGTGGTACTTTGTCCTTAGTGTTTGTTTGAGGTAACGATTAAATATTTCAATTTTTCCGTTGGAATGAGGATTGTATGGACTGGTCTTTATTTTTTTAATGTTAAGTTCTTTACAAAGGTTAACAAATTGAGTCGCTTGAAATTGTGTCCCTTGATCTGTGACTAGACGTTTTGGTGGTAACCATTTGGTGATTATCACATTTATCATATTTTATCACCATTATCACATTTTGGTGATAACCAATGTTTTTCAAATTTGGTACAAATCGTATTAGCGGAGATGTCTTTGGTTGGGATGGCTTCGGAGCAATTTGTTTTTCGATCAATTATGCACAAAATGTATCTGAAATTTTTATTTGGAGGGAGAGGACCGATGATATCGAGGTGTAAAAATTCCAATTTGTCAAGATCGTTATATTTTGTGCATTTTATTTTTGGTTTTTTTGTAGATTTTGTTTTGTTGTAGGTTGTACAATTGTGTGTGAAATTTTTGACCTCTTTTTGCATATTTTTCCAAAATCATTGTTGTTTTAAGATGTTGTATGTTGTTTTTGTTCCATAATGTCCAAACTCGTGATTTATTTTAATACAGATGTTTCTCATATTATTTGGAATTAATGGTCTATAATACCATTAAAAGATTGGTCGTACCAAATGTTGTTTGTTTTTTTAAATCAGAGAGGTGTTTTGGCATTCTGTTAGTACTTCGTTTTGATTGTTTCGGAGTTCGTCAATATTTATGTGTTTTATAAAGTTTATTGTGTATATAGTGTTGCGAGATTAGAAGTCAGCGACGATGTTGTTCTTTAGATGTAATGTTAGCAGGTATGTAATGTCAGCAGTTATTAAGCTTATTGATTCTGATTTACATGGGTAATCATAATTTATTAAATAATATATAATTTACATATTTAATTTTATTAAACCTAATTTCTTTTTAAAATTAAATTCCAATAATATCTGTTCATTATAGACGTGGATACGAAGACAAAGAGATTGAGGCATTGTTTGCTCGTTATGACACGGATGGAGACAGAGTTTTGGATGTGAATGAGCAATTGGATATGCTGAAGGAGTTAAACTCTCAGAAAGTAAGGAGTCGTTTATTGAATAATTAAAGAGATAATACCATCAATACAATGTTTTAGAGAAGAAGATACTTTAAATATCTTATATAAATTTCGGTATAGTTTTTCCTTTTATGAAATAAAACTTTTTCTGATTTTCATATAAATGACACATTTCATTTACTCAGTTTTCTTAAATATATCAATTGGGGAATGTAATTGATATAACTAATTTAAACCTTTTACTTTCATTGCATAATCTTTTTTTAATTAGAATAAACGATACATTTTAACAAAAGATTAAGAAACCACTTTATTTATGTGTGAGGAATATTTCAAATGTGTATGTATGTGGTATATAGACTTGAGTATTCTGAACTTAGAATGGGGATTCTCCAGCCCAATTGGAAGTTGGTGTCTTATTATATTTATGATAATTAATTATTCGAACATAATTAAAATTTGGAAAATTCAATGTAAATATTAATCTGATAAAATATAAATTTATTAAATAATAAGTAGACTAAATTTTATATATAAATAATTTCTAAAAAGTTATTAAATTTGGTACATTCGATATTTTAATTAAAAGAATAAGTTAAAACTAAAAATCAGGAAATGATAAAATTCACCCAATTTATATAAATAATTTAAATGAATTTAGATAAAATAAATTTTAAGGATAGATTATATTTTAAAAATATTTCAATAAACGAAATTAAAAATAGTTTTAATGAAGTTTAGTGAAAAATAGATTTCAAAGTTAAATAAAGAAAACGTAAAATTATTAACTCAATTCAAAGATTTCAAAATTAAGTAATTAAGAAAATGTGCAGGAATAATAATAATTAAAAAAATCAGAAAAATAATTCCACCAACTGGAATGCAGAATTGTGAATGATCTTCCATGAGAAGTCACGTAGACAACTCTCATTGATTTAATAGTAAAATAATTGTGTAAGAGTACTTAACACTACAAATCGAATTTTTAAATAAACAATAGTTTGGAACCAAATTATATTATTGCAAAGGCTCGTATATGTAAAAGTTATTTATAAAAAATATTGAAATTTTTATGGTGCAACAGTCAGAAAACCATTTAAATGACTTTTAGTTTTGTTTAAATATTCATTTTAACTGAAAAATACATTTTAAAAGATACAATAAAATAACACTGTATATATATATATATATATATATCGTTTTGAATGAGGTTCAATGGCAACAAAACAAAAACGTCATTTATCAGTAATTTTGTTTCGTTAAAGTAGTTTCGCCTTTACAGGCATCATGCTAAAATAATTCTATACCCTTGTTTATTAGTTTTGGATGATAGTAAACCATACCTTGAATACTTTATTTGGATTATATAAATGGAATTAATTAATGGATTATAGATACAGATGCATATTTTTTTGGTATTTATTGAAATTATATTTTAATATATATTTTTGTTAAGATGTCGTTAGATACTGAACTGTATGAGCAAAAGGAATTTTATGACACTTTAATCAATCCTGAAGGTAATGTTCAAGCCATATCAATGGAGAGATATATGGCGCTGTTTCGACGAGTCGACGCCTTAGATGATATTATAGGCAATTTAACAATGAAGTTTGATATTATTTTGGACAATTTCCAAAACATGAATGAAACAAAATCAAAAACTAAAGAATCGAGAGAAAAAATCTTGAATACTTTGTTATCGGTAAAATAATAGTTTGATTTTCAAAAATATTTTCTTCGATAATTAAAGCATTTCAGTCGTGTATCATTAACAATAATTTCTAATTTATTTTAAAATTGTCTTTGGTCTGTGATCTGTAAGAAAATCTTTTTTAGGGGAGAATTGAACTATTAACATTCCTAACTATTTTCTATCGGTCCAAAAAACCATTAAAATTACAACATCGTTTGAAAGTAACAACACTTTGAAAGATCTTGAAGTTATAATATAATTAAAAAATAAAATACATAATTAAATAAAATGATTGTTCCGACAAATTTGAATTCTAGAACAACTTCAATTTAAGGTTGATTATGAATAAAACATGTTTATTCAATATATGATATATGGTGTCATTTCATGCTTCACGTTCTTATTATACCCCGATCGCTAAAATAATGGTGTTGAGTGATAAATATTAATCTAGTGGCCTGGTTAGTAAGTCTTTAGACTGACTGAATGAATTTGTGTCAGAGATAATGATGATACCATAAATAGATGTTATATTGTATGCCATATACCCGCATACAAAGCATGCACAGTGAGAAAATTCACAGAAAACTGATTTTTTGTAACATCACTTTATCAGTTGAGTACAGAAGTGTTATCATATATCTTATTCAAGAGTTTCCATTTCATGTGATCATTTACAGTTTGATTCAGGACTCATAAAATGGGCGAAAATATGTTTTATACTTGGAAAGAGAAGGGATATCAATAGAAATTTCAAGAGAAAACGGAAGTTTTGAAAAAATAGTAGAAAAAGAGAAAAAATGGATACTGGTTTAGGCAATCTATGTCTTCATTTTATTCAAAGTTCTATTAGCGTTACTCCTAAAAATTTTGAAATTTAAAATCGTTGTTCCCAAATTTCTGAATGTTGAATTTTTTGCTTTAGGAGAAACGACCAGAGGAGAAATGATATGCACATTTTGATGGTTTATGTCATATACATGTGAGTTTTACTTACTTACGATTCCATGCAATTATTTGCATAATTTCCGTACCATATGAATTACAATGATAGATCTACACAACGTGTCAAACAAAAATTTCTGCTACTGTCGCAGCAATAAATCTCCAATTGCTACATTTGCCTCCATTATTTAGGTAATCAAATTAAAATACATTGCTGTACTTCAACAATTGTTTCAAGATTTATTGATAGTCTTGAGAAAACTGGTCGAGTTGATGGCTTTCAACGCTCACATCAACCAGGTATTTCTGAATAAACTATCAGCAATGTGAAATCTGCAATGGAAACACACCCAAACAAGAATACTCACAGTATTTTCAGTATTTAAACAGTGAGTTCATAAAATAAGGTAGCAAACATTAAAGCAGAAACCCTATAATGTATTATAATATATCGCTTTCAAGAGCTCAAATAGATATATATGATCCGGTGTTACTTTTGCAAATTCGTTTTATAAAGGATCGCAGGGATATGAAAATCTGCTTTATCTGTTTTATGGACAGACGAGATTCATTATTACTTTGACGGCAGTGTGTTCCATCATAATCATCCGATACCAATCCTCACAAGACAGTACTAACATCATTGAAACCACAAAACGTGACTGTGTGGGAAGGTTTAAATTCAAAATCTTTGCTTCCTCCATATTTCTTCTATTAAACTTTTAACTGTGATCTACACCTTCAGATGCTGAAAGAACAAGTTATTCCTAATCATAAAAAGAAAAGATATTTCTCAAGAAAAAAATTTCAGCAAAATGATGCTACGCCCCGATGTGAAAAATAATTTCAAGAAATTTCTATCGTCACAATTCCCTGAAAGAATAATCAATAGGCATTTTAGTAAAAAATCTATCTTCCGATCTTTTGCCAAAAGATTTATAACTTAAGTATACAGTCGTGGCCATAATTCACCAGCCACCCCTAAAAATACTGGTATGATCGAAAGCCTCCTTCAACCAGACGTCGACGAATGGTTCATGAGCTAGGAAATTTATCAATATTAGCTGGAAGATCAGCTTGTATTGCGTGGGAACCAGCAAATGGATTGGTCTTGCAGAATCTCAAAACGGCTCGATCTGTCACCTTGCTTGTGATACGCGGCCTTCCACTGAGTTTCGTATAAGCAAAGGCGCCAGTGGCTTGATGAAGACGGATAGTGTCTGCTATTACAGTGCGGCTTATATTGAATCACAGGGCAATTGTACAGTTCGAGACTCCAGTGTTGTGTAAAGCGACGATTTGTGCCCTCAGAGTGGGTAAAAGTTGATTGCCATTCATGTCGGAATAGTCACAAATACTTTTATATATCCTAATAGCATAGTGGGTATGCTACTAAAGCTGTATTCTTATTGGATGTTGGTTAAGAACATTATTTACATGCACTTACACACGTAGATATTAATGTTCTTTAAAATGCAAGGGTGGCCGGTGAATTATGGCCACGACTCTACATTGAAATATTGAGAGTAATAACAAAATCCGGTGAATATCAAAGAACTAAAATTTTTTGTGAGGAAAAGTCAAATTTATGCCATAGTGAGTTAGAAAAAGTGCGTGAACAAGTAATATCTCGCTTACACGGTGTAATTGAAGTAAATATAGGAGTATTGAAGCATTTATTAGTTTAATAAAATCTCATGTTATCTGAGAATAAATTAGAATTTCTTCGACGTGTCTTTAATTTTTTTTAAAAAGCTGTTAACATTTTAAATATTGCATGACTTAATACACACATTGTATTTTTAATTATTTTAGATTATTTTCAACATTAATATTTTTTAATATTTTATCTATAAAAAAATGATAAAACAAAGACAAAAAGAAGATATGAGGAGATATTTAAGTTTAGTTGGCTGATCAAAATTTAAATAGTTTTAAAAAAGTTTATTTGGAATTGAAATCAAATTGCAAATTTTAAAAATTAATTAGAATAATGCTTAAATGTTTTGACTTTGAATTGAAAAATATTCTTTAAATTTATTTGAATTAAAATATTATTTTTGTAGAAAATTGATTTGATCAAAACAGATAAAACATTATTTTTAAAATAATTTGAATTCTATTAAAAATTTTATTACCACTTGTAACACTTTATTTTTCAAATTTTAAATTAATTTAAGGATATGAATAAATATTCAAAATATAAAAAAATGGAATATCAAATATAACGTATTTTCAAAACTTTCAAAAATAGTAAAAATATTAAAAAAATATTTTTAAAAGAAACGCAAAATTAAAAACAGCATATAATATTTCATTTAAAAAATATTTCATTTAAAAAACAAAATTATAAAAAAACATTATAAAAGGCTTAAAATAAAAAACAAATTTAAAAATTAAATATTTTTAAAAAAATTAAATATGCGTAAAATAACAATGTTCATAAATATTTTGATTTTAAAATTTAAAAATTAAATATGATTTTGATTTGATTACAATTTTAAATAAATGAAAAGTTATTTGAAGATAGAGATCGGCGGATCAATTATTAATTAAGAAAATAGTTATAATAAATGTATAAATTGAGTTTAAATGATTTCGGAAATTGATGTTACTTCTCACAAAGACAAAATTTTTAAAGCATTATTGATATTTTTGATATTTCATTTTTTATACTATTTGAGAAGTAAAAAATATATGATAAAAAGATCTTCTTAAATGAAGATAAAAAGTGTTAAAAGAATAAAAATATGTTGGTAATTTATTATTTTTTAGATGATCAATCACAACGAAGAAGATCGGAAACAGAAATTGGAAGAGATTTTGCGAGAGGAGATTGATAATTTAAGTGAAAGTCCAATGTCAACACCGATTTTTATTTCAAGCAATAGACAAACAAGTTAGAAAAACTTAAAGAAACTTATTATTTGTTTTACTGATTGATTATTTACAATAAAAAGTACTGATTGATTTTCTTTACTGTCTAGTTTGACATCCTCACATTTATTAGAACAACTTACTTTGTAAACTTGTGTCATTTACTTTTGCAGATAACCTTTTGAAAGGTTAGCTGGCAATAAATATTGATTAGTTAATTATTCTTTATATTTTGATATATATTTTAGTAAAACAATTTTGGTATATTTCCCATTTATTCATTACTCTTTCTGACAGACTCCACGCATATTGTTTAGAATTTATATTATAAAAAGACTACATAAATGTTGAACTATCATTGTCAGCATCTGTAGAATACATGTCTTCATCTGTAGAATTTGCATTGTCAGTTTCAGATAAATATTCTTTTATACTATCTATTTCGTCTTCCTCTGCACCATCAATTACATTTGACAATTTGGAATCCGACGAATTTATTATTTCCCGTAAACATTCTGCGTCTTTTTATCCATTTGATTGAACAAATGTTTTCCTACTAGGAAAAAATAGATAATCCTAATTAAACTATAAATATAACATTTTAAAAATAAAGTCTCACCTGGTTAAACCGCCACCCTCGCTAATCGCCTAGAAATTCTTGGAACCGTTTCGAATACTATTGAAAACCTCTTTCAACTGCCATTCTTTTGAAGTCCGCCAACCGCTAATACAAAATGAGAACACAAATATATGTATTCCTCTTTAAACAACCAAATTGAGTGCAACATGAGTTTATGTAAGATCCCCCTTGAGAAAAAAATGTGGAGATAAAGGAAGTTAGACTTGGATATTATTGTTGTAAAAGGAATTACTGATGCCTTGAAAAATATCAATCAAATTTTAATCATATTAATTTAAAATATTGAGAAAATTAGGTACAGTTCATGTTTATCAAGAGAATTAATTCGTAATAAAATTTTAAAAAATGAAGTTAAACAATTATGATTTCTAAAATTAATTTTAAAAGAATTGGATATTAATGTTGTAAATGTTGTTTCTATAAATCGCTACCTTCGTTAAACAGCTATTTTTTCTGGAACCAAGTGTCGCGGCTTAAGAAGTTGAGACTGTAATACATATTATAACTTAAAAATTGTTGTTAAAACTATTTCTGAGTACCAAACAATATGAATCCAAATTAGAGTATCTTTGATGTCATTTACCATAGAATTAGATGCAGTTGATGTTAGACCAAGAATCGGTATCTTTGGATAAGATGATTTAAACGCGTGTAAAGATTTATAGTTCGGTTGAACGTAGTGACCGGATTCATAGCAACAGTAAATGTCATCATTGACGATTTTCGTGCTACTCGAAAATGTTTTAGGAATTACGTTAATGATTTTGTATGTCAAATTGTCGTTTTCCATGGCTTCGTAGATTTCTTTTTGTAATTTAACAGGACAACTGAAGTTGAGAGCTGTTAGGGTTTCGAAAAATACATATGAACATTTTTGACAAAATATTATGTAGAAAAAATTTTAAAATAATTCTTTTGGTAAAATTATTAATTTCAAACAAAATAATATTTAGTTTAACAAAATTTGAAATCTAAAATTAAAAATATTTTAGTCTGTTTTACTTTATCAATTTTCAAGGCTATTGAAAATTACTATATAAACAGCAGCAAATTTAGTTTAGTTTGCCCAAAAAATTCTCTCCTCTAAAACAAAAGGTAGCAATTAAAATCATAGAATTATTTTTGTTAGTTATTAATCTTTTTAAAAAATTATTCTTTTTAAACCATAAGTATCCCGTATGAGAGAAGAAGGTTTAATTTAATTTTAAACATTCGTTAGTTTTGGAGATTCACAGTTTTTGCTGTAATATGTTAACTCGTACGAAATATTGATTTGTGTTCGTGTTCTGTCATCAAGAATTGAATTATTATTATTATTTTTGACTTGTTAATTTTTGTTATTTGAAATAAAGTTTGATAAAAGAATTTGTGTTCATTATTCATATATTTATGTTGGAAGTCCTTTCTGATTAATTGGAGTCAGATCAAAGATTAAAGAATAAAAATTTGTGTTTTAAAAAAGTAAATATTTAAGTTAAGATTTTTAGTACCCAACAGAGATATGCATGGAATTTGTAACTTTTCTGTATTTATGATTTGATCATGCATCAGCGATATCACAAGTGAGATGGCTATGGTGATTCCTGAAGTCATAATTGATTCCTGAAGATAATTGATAGCACAGAGACTCTCCGAATCCGCGTGCTGTGATCTCGATGCATCGCATTTCGACAACGTGGCATTGATCGCCTTGATCTGGATCGGCTTTAACTCTGATCTGCAGTTTGTCTCGACTCGACCTCGGATGTCACACAAGTTACTGGGCGAAGCTTTACTCATAACAAATTGATTTCAAGCTAAAATTTTCGAATTTTTTATTTCATAAAAAAATGGTCGCAATATTTACACTTAAATTAAATTATAATTGCGCCAAAATAATTTATTTACATTAATTGATTTAAATAAAAATTTTCCAATTTTTATGATACATTTTCCTTTTCACTTATATAATATATTATTGTTAATAAAAAACACACTAATAAATCCCAACATTTACAATAGCAAAATCCCTCGAAATATCTCACGAATTATTTGAGAAAAAAATTTTACTTTGAAACTGAGATAATTAAACAAAGGATAAACTAAAACAAAAATCTCTTCGTTATTTTTTTGAAAAGATTTGAATATATTGAGTCAATCAGAAATAATTCTGAGTAATCGTGATATTCGTGTGATATTGATGATTCATTGGCGGTTCACCTAAATGAAGTCTTACCTAATTGTTATTTTACCTAATAAAATGCAAATTTTTGAAATAGAGCATCATTATTAAATTGTCCTTTCGGAAATCACAAATTAACTTCCGTTAGACAGATCAACAAGGAAAAGAACGTTTGAATCGAATGAGCTGTCATCTAATGAATAAAAATATTGTTTTTTAATAAAAAATATTATTAAACTATATTTTTATCTTCTTATTCATTTAATTAAGAATGAATCACCCTTACCTAACCCTAACCATTTAGGTAAAACTTCATTTAGGCGAATCGCCTATTTACCGTTATTGATAGAGTGACAATAAGTAGGACATCTTGTAGAAAAAGTACTAGATCATTTGGTAAATTAGTTTCACTGTTTCTAATTAAACGACGCGGCGCCAAACTGGTTCTTTGAAACTCGACCAGTTGTAGAATTATTTATTGTATTTGTTTCTTCATCGGTTTTATCAATTGTCGTATTATTTATGTTTAGAAAATTATTTATATCAACATCGGATTTGATATTTTCATCTTCACTTTTGAATTTTCGATGGAATCTGTTTTCTTCAATCCAAATGTGTCAATTAAATTCGATGATTCTTTACCCTTTATAAATGGTAATTCCATTGAAATGTTCAATTAACAAAAATCGTAAATTCGATGTTCGTGATCATTATAATCACAGATAAACCCTCTCCAATTGCAACCTTCGCAGGAACACTTTACTCTTTTGCGATCAATTTTTTTCTCATTGAATCGATCATTTCTAGTAAATACGCCGTCACATCTACAAGCCGGGCAACAGTCAGCCCCTAATATTAGGTTGTTCGATATGAAACGGGTCAAACTTCACACCTTACATTTCAATCGCGTATAACTTAACTTTGAACTATCGTATGAAAATAAATAAGGTATTTCTTGACAGATA
>MQRK01219788.1:0-11404 GCA_001938485.1 Girardia tigrina
AACTCTTTTTTGTTCTTCTTGCGTAAAAGAAGAGCGGAAGACACCTTAAAAATCACGCTTTTTTCGTTTAATTCGTGAGGCACTCATTTATTGAGCTTTTTTGACTTACTAATTTGCTACAAGTGCCAAGCGATGGTTGAGATATCAGCGTTAAGCTCTTCTGCGAATGCTCGAACATTTGTGCGTGTATGGGCTTCCACAGGCTCCTTCAACTCGTCATTATCAATCATTGATGGGCTACTGCCATGAGGTTTATAGCCTAGGCTGATATTGCCATAGCGAAACTTTTGATACCAGCGCTGCACCTTACATTCGTTGCTACTTCCCTTGCCCCAAACTTTGTTGGTGTTTCGAGCATTTTGAGCTGGAATTCGCCCTAGCTTGAACCCGCTAAAGTAAAAGTTGCAAAAATCACGTTATGCAATCTGCAATTAAAATCGAAATCATTAACAAAAGAAACATTATAATAAGTTTTAGACCAAAATATCTAAAAGAGTATAAATTAAGCTTTTGAATGACTTACTACATACATATTTTAGTCGTATAAAATTGCGGTAAATACATAAAACACCAAAAACCTGCATTCATTTTGCAATAACCTTATACAATACTCAGTTATCCGTGCAGTCGGGAGAGGCTTATTATATATTAATTATAATAAGAATTCGATGAAAAGGAAACTAAGTTCTATTTAAAAAATTGCTTAATTTTAATTTATTTAATTATTTTATATTTTAATACTAATAATTATGCAATTACAGAGATTAGACCAGGTACCAGACAAAGACAATCAAAACGCGACCAGTCGAATTTGAATAAAAAGATTATTATCGAGCCAGTCAAATATAAGAGTATAAATAGATCAATGTTTGTTTTATTTTTATTTTCTCTCACAAATTATTATTGTATCTTTTCTATTGAATTTAAACTTCCTGATATAATTGTGTACTATCCAGGTCACTTTTTTTGATATTTTGAATTTAATATTAAATGATTTTTAATAACTTTAGATAATACTATTTTCTATAAGAATTCCATAATCAGGAGAGAGAATGACTTAAGGAAAACCATATGACAACGAACAGGGTAAGAATAAAGAAACAGTATATATAAATTATTTTTAAGATCGTAATAAATTTGTATGTTTGATATAATAGTTGTGTCAATAAATATTAATACGATATAAATATATTATACAACAATCAACAGAAAATTATATTTCTCGTAAAAAGTTAATAAACAATAAAATTAAAATATCAAAAATTATTATTTTAATAATGAAAAATTTTATTTTAAAATTATTTTTTTTTGAAATTAATTGTAACTGCGTTCAAATTGAAATGTTAAATCAATTCATTCTAGTTAGTTGTTTTAACGAATGAATTGTAAATAAAGTCACGAGTTATTTAGTTGGCAAACAACATTTCACTAACGGTAAATTTGGATTTAAATTGAATTTTGGTTACTTATACGTTTTGATATCAGTCTTTGTATGGTTACCGTGATAGAATTAATTGGTAATTACATATTTTATTTCTTCATATTTAGTTGTAATTTATTTTTAATAATTTAATTTTTTAATGTACTTTAAATGATTTTTTAATATTATTTTACAAAAATTTTGAAAAGTATAATTTTAACTGGAAAAATGAATTTTATAACCAGTGATTCATGTTATTCGATTGAGTACTATATATTTCTATATTTCCTTATCTCTATTTATTAATTTGAATAACATTATTTTTATGACGTACTATACCTATTCTCATTTGGTTGTACAAAAAGGCAAAAAATTATATGACGAATGAATTATAATTTGGTAATTAATTAGTATGGGAAGAATATATCATTTTGTGAATTAACACTTTATGCAAGTTAGGTTCGTGATAATTCGTAGTTGAACAATCAGAAGTCGACATTTTTAAACTTTTATTTACTAAAAACAAAATAATATATTTTAAATAAGTGTTTTTGGAATAAATTTCCAAGGAACACTTCATTTTTTTCGCACAAGCCATTTGTGCATAAAAATAATGATTTTAAAATATAAATATTTCTTTATATATAATAAGATCACGAATTACTATTTCAAATTTAATTAAAAATATTTTTCTTCAAACCTTATTAAAGTTGTTCTTTTAATTTATTTATTTCTAATTAAAAACCTATTTTTTATTTCAAACATTAATGAAGTCTTACATTTTAAAATTTATAATCAAATTATTTTATTTAAAATTTTATTAAACATATTTTATTCCAAATTTGTTAAGTTTATTTTTATTTACGAAAGTCTTTATCTAATTTAATTACCATTTTTAATTTAAATTATTTTATATTAAATTTCCATTTTTTATTGTAAAGACTTACAATTTATTTTATCTTAATAGTGAAATTCTTATAATGAAATTCTTATAATATCTTTTAATATTTTTGAAATTTTTTTAGATTTTAAAATCAAAATTGACTCCAGTTTCCCAAAAACCTCACGATGTAAAAGTAAGATTTTTTTTATAAATTATATTGTAATGTGAACACTAATTTGATATCATTAGTAAATATCACTAGTAAATCAAAAAGAAATTTTTTTCATATCCGTACTTTACTTGGCCAACATAATTTTTTGATAGAAGGGAAACTTACTATTACATTTTTTAATAACTTTTTTGTTGATATTACTGTGCTCCTTCGATATAGTCATATTCAATATAGTCACAATCGATATAGTCACAATTTTTAGTTTTTGAAATTCGATATAAGCAACTTTTTGAATATTTATTATTTTAAGTTTTGTAATTTGTATTAATAAACAATAAAATAATTTTTAGATAGATAGTGTTTGAATTTCAAGATGAATAGGTTGGATTTAGAAAAAATTAAAAGAACTAATGTTACTTTCGAAAAAAATGGATATAATTTGTGGAATTGAAAATGGGGAGAAACCCAAACACTTGGGGGAGCTGTACAACGTAAACAGGCCTACCATAAGCAAAAGTGTTAAAAATAAAGATACACCGGAAAAATCCGTTTTGCACTGTGCGAGTGTTCCTAATAAAAAAAGTCGAATACAGGAACCTATATTCGTAGAAATTGAGGATGAACTTTACTCGTGGTTTTTGAAACGTCATATACTGAAATGGAAAAAAATAATGATTAGCTCCCTTGTAATATGAGAAGTGAACATTTTTCTTCAAGCGATGGTTGGATTAGCAACTTTAAAAAGAGAGATAAAATCTGCATTCTAATAATATCGGGTGAAAAGATATCATTGGATCAGTCTCAAATTCCGGAATTTTTAAAAAAAAATTGAAGAAATAGTCAATAAGAATGAATATTTATGACTAAATAACTATTCATTTAATGCGGATGAAACTGCATTAATTATAAAGGGGTTACCGATTAAAATCAATGTATGTGATTATGAATTATCTGCACCCGGTAGAAAACTTCGAAAGAAAGGGGAGCAATACTGCCGTGTGTGAATCCAACAGGTGACCATATTTTTACCGTTAAAATGATGATAGGAAAATCTAACAATTTCGTTGTATTATCGATCACCAAAAAGGTGTAGCAGAGATCGATTCTCTTTGAGGAATGGTTCTTGAACCAATTTGTTCCGGAGGTAAGCGATTACTTAACAAAAAAAACTTTAAACTTGACAATACAAATTGTCAAAAAATGATTGAAAATTAGAATTTCAGTATACTGTTTCTAACGCCAAACATGGCGCTATATCTTTAACCGTCAACACATTATAAGGTAATTCAAAATTGGATATCGCAAACACTTATCGCAAACGACGTTTGTGTCAAAGGATGAAGATTATTACGTTGCTTTGAACGACATCTCATTGACAGATGTGGCATACATGATAGTGCAAGCATGGGATGAAGTTCCAAAAAATGTAATCATTAATGGCTTTAAGCACCTATATCAACATTCAGTTGAAAATGAAACAATCTTACAAGTCGGGCATTTGATTAACGATGATCATATTTCTTTAACTGTTTTATGTCATTCAGTGATCGAAAAAAATGTGAATGATGCAATTGTAATTTTATGATCAGAAGGAAAAAAACGAAACAAATAGTTTTAATGAGATTAAATCAATCATTAAACCAATGGAAAACATCGTAGATAACCCCGATAATAGAGTTTAACCTTACCAATATTATCGAGTCATTCAATTTGCCGCTTGCATGGTCAGAATCTGAGGGTCTATCGATAAATGACATCCTTTTACTTCGAATGATTAGGGAAAAGCAGTTATGAAAAGTTACAATAAATGATTTATACTTCTATTTATTTTCTTGTTTTCACTATTACTGTATTATTATGTATTATTAAAACCACTTAAATTTATTATAAAGCATGGAAGGAAAAAAACCAAAAAAAATCTATTAATGAAAAGGGTAATTATGCGATAAATTATTTAAGAAAAGCTCTATTTGAAAATGTTTAACTGAGACGTTGAGTGTGAAGCTTGAATATTAATTTTCGGATCCATAGATCTTATTAATAAGGCCTCATACGTTACTCTCTCCCAGTAATTTTTAAATCAATAATGATTTTCAAATTCTGTGTAATCGATTTAAAAATTACTGGGAGAGTGTAACGTGTGAGGCCTTATTAATAAGATCCATGGATTCCAAAATTAATATTCAAGCTTCACACTCTACTTATCAGTTAAGCATTTTCAAATAGAACATTTCCATTTAATACAATTTAAACATTTGTGGATCATTGTAAAACGTTTTTTGCAAAGTGTGCAAAGTTTGGAAAAAAATTGATTGAGTAAAAGGCCTTCAAAAATATGTTTCTAAATTCCATGGATACATATATATAAAGCAAGCTAATATAAATATTCAATAATTATGAATTAACATAAATTATTATTTATCATTTTTACTTCTATTCTTTATTTGTTTCTCTTTGTTATTTTTTTCTGAATAACGACCACAACTAAAACACTTTAAATTGTATAGTCGCTTTGATACCTATTCGTCGCATATAAAAACAGTAAAATAAATAATTTATAGTGTTAATATACTCTTGAACTTGACGGTAGATGTATCATCGACTTGAGGTGGAAGCTGACGATTTTGTCTGATATAGCGTTACGTACTTTCCGTTTTCTGTACCAATGCTTGACCAGCTAGACTCAAATATCCAATCGCTGACTGGATGATCACTTTTGCTGGTTCTTCAGTTTCGTTTGCACGTCATCTGATGGCTGATTGTACTCGAGCCTTTTCAAGTTGACCAGTAGATGCTGTGTGAAAATATGAGATGATAGTTTTAACGTCTCTCTATTGGCGGTATGGCAACTGCATTTGTAGGATCGATCACATCATCTCCGTATCTCCTTCTGTTCAGTTTTTTTAAATCTTAAAAGAATGTGTTGTCTCCAATGTTAAGTATTGTGCGAAAAATTGAAACAAACACAATACCGGAACGTATTACAGTTGATGGATGGTTGATACGTGATCGGTGCAATGTACTTCAGTAATGTCTCTAATTCGAAGTATCCAACCGTTGCCTTAGACAATACTTTATACAGTCCATATGACCCTCTTTTTTGTCAAAATTTAATAAACATTCAACGCGAATTTTCAAAAATTAGTAAATATTTGAAATATTTCTACATCACAAAAGATTTCAATTTATTTTCTGAAATGAATTAAGATACTTTTTTGAACTTCTTTCCAAAAATGCACACCAAAAAATAAGGGGGGATCTTATACAAGGAAAAATACGGTATTCTAAAGCCATATCTATGAGATGCAAAGTATTTTAAATATTACATATTACTTATATACATGAATTAAAAGGATAATATTAATAATACTATAAATTATTTATTTTACTGTTTTCATATGCAACGAATTGTCTAAGAACCAGGGAAACTTTCTATCCACAAAAAAATCAAATTTATTATGCCATCGAACAAGAATATCGATTGCAAAAATTAAAAAAATAGAAATTACCGAAAACCCCAAGCTATTTAAAGTAGTGTGAAAACAATTTTCATCCATTTCAACATTTTCGATTTTAAAATTCATCCATGTCATTAATTCTCCAAATTTTACTGTTTCCGCAATATTCAATCAATAAATATTTCTACAAGTAATTCATTTTCGTCAACAGTGTACGAAGTATAAGTGGATATTCTGTCTTTTCGGGTCCATGTTCTACTCAAGGTATTAAATATCTGATGAAAGAATACGACAATAATTTTTGCAGTATTATCTAAATGTCTATCTTATTTTCTCGTCGATAATTAAGTTTAGTTCGTGGTTTTGGTTATTTTGTATCAACTGATTTGTTGATAAAATTTGTTCTTTTTTGTTTGTAGTTTTTATAATTATTTTTTTTAATTTTTCCAAACATTTTATTATGAATTTTTAAATACAATTTTTTCAACATCATTTCCAACACATTTATTCAATTTACAGTTATCGATTTCCAATTTATTACAGATAATATATAATTCTACTTTAATCTTAAATATTAATTTTTTACTTACAGTGTTTTTCGAGATATTACGTCAGTGTTGCAAGCAATTAAGTCACAATTAGAAATAGTATAAAAACACT
This sequence comes from Girardia tigrina, assembly GCA_001938485.1. Classification (NCBI taxonomy): domain Eukaryota; kingdom Metazoa; phylum Platyhelminthes; order Tricladida; family Dugesiidae; genus Girardia; species Girardia tigrina. Next base: position 6,594 of record MQRK01219788.1, read on the forward strand.
AATTATATTAAATTTTTACAATTTTTTACATTTTGTAATTCTTTGTCGATCCGACGTAGTAGAGTATGTTATCCCAGATGAATGGACTGTAAGTGTTAAAGCTGGAAATACGAAGGACATCCGTTACTTCTGAGATTCAAAAGCATGAAATTGCTCTTGTGTTAAAATGGAATGATAACACCACAATAACTAACTTTTTGGGCATTTCACGAACTACAATAGTCAGTATTGTTTCAAAGTTCTATTTGACTGGACAAGACGAAATCAGGGCTAGAGGTAGAAACTATTCTGGAAAGCTGTCTTCGCAACAAAAAGAGATAATTTATCGTAATATGCCAAGATATTTAAATTTTTCGATGAACAGAGAAGGAATTCTTTATTAATACAAATTATGTTTCCCTTTAATTATGTTTCTTTTAAAATTCGGTTCACAAAAACACAGGAAAATGTAAATGCAATGTTAACACTGATAATTTAATGATTAAATTCAATTATTATTTATTATTAATGGAATATAATTATTTTTAAATAATAATTTTATTTCGTATTACCAGCTTTAAAACACTAATTATATTAAATTTTTACAATTTTTTTTACATTTTGTAATTCTCTTGTCGATCTTAAGTAGTAGAGTATGATATCCCAGATGAATGGACTGTGAGTGTTATACTACTTCTTATTGTGACCTAATTGCCTGCTACACTGACGAAAAACACTGTATATTTCATATTTTGTAAATCTATTTTAAGTTTTAAATTATTGGGTTGTTCGGAAAGTCATTTCGTTTTTTTTGTATTAAAGTAAAAGACAAATTTTTATGACGAATAAATATTTTATTGAAATACATATTAACCATTGTGGTCTAATACATTCTTCCATCTTCCTGGCAGTGACATGATTCCACGTTTATAAAATACTTGTTCTTTGCTGCTAAAAAAACTTTACCAGGTGATTTTTAACATCTTCATTTGATCCAAAAGTGTTACCATCTAAATAATTTTGTAGAGACCGGAACAAATGATAATCAGAAGGTGCGAGGTCTGGAGAATATGGTGGGTGAGGCATAATGTTCCATCCAAGCTGTAAAAGCTTTTTGCGAGTTACCAAACTTGTATGAGGTCTGATATTATCTTGGTGAAAACTACACCTTTTCTATTGATCATCTATGGCCTTTTGCGTTTAAGGGATTCATTTAATTTGTCTAGCTGATGATAGTAGACATCCGAATTGATCGTAGTTTTGTCCGGAAGAAGCTCATAAAATGTAGTTTAAAATAATCTAAAACGAAAGAGATCTTGGAGTAAAAAAGATCAACCTGCTCAAAGCACTTCGAAAGCAGACATTCATCAAAAAAAGTAATGCTATTTGTTTGATGAGATTTCAAAGGAATCGTCCTTTGAAATCTCATCAAACAAATAGCATTACTTTTTTTGATGAATGTCTGCTTTCGAAGTGATTTGAGCAGGTTGATCTTTTTTACTCCAAGATCTCTTTCGTTTTAGATTATTTTAAACTACCCATTTCTCATCTCCAGTGACGATGCGCTTCAAAAATGGATCATTTTCTTGACGTTTGAGAATCATTTCGCAGATGTCTAAACGACAGCATAAATTTCGTTCGGTAAGATTATGAGGAATCCATGTGTCGAGTTTTGATGTAAAACCTAGACGCTTCAAATGATCATGGACGGTCGAATTAGATATATGTAATGTCTGGGCAATTTCACGAGTTGTTATTCACCGGTTTGAATCAATTAATGCCTTTATTATGTCTTCGTCGGCCTCAACGGGCCTTCCAGAACGTGAAGAATCTTCAGCATCAAAATTTCCTGATCTAAATTTTTTAAACCAGTTTTGGCATTGGTGTTCTGTCAACACATCTTCGCCATACACTTCGCATATTTTTTCTTGCTTCTACAGCATTTTTACCTTTTCGGATCGAAAAAAGTAAATACATGCCATAAATGCTGATTCTTGTTTTCCATCTTTGATAGGTCAAAAATCAAATATAAATGTTTTTAATTATTCCAAAATTTTCCAAATCTAACCTTGATTACCAACTGCTAAAATAAATAATATAGAAAATGATTATTAATATAAAAAATACATTTAAAACAAGTATTAAAAAAACGAAATGACTTTCCGAACAACCCAATATTTAAATCTGAAGCAGGGAAATGAAAATCAACAAATTCCTTGTATAAATAATAGCGCTTAATTCGCTCAAACTGTAACTAAATAAGAAATTATTTAAGAAACGCATATGAATAATATAAATCAGGAAAAATTTCACAGACATAATATTATCATTTAAAAAAATATTTTTTATGAGGATAGAACTTGTGATTATATTTTAAGTTATATGCAAAATTCATCCCATTACATTGTTTTTTCGATATATGAATAAATCCCCGATAATGAAATACAGTATATGAGGAAGGAACAAGACGTTAAATAAATCAGATTACAAATACCAGAAATCAAATTACAAATTACAAAAATCAGATTAAGTTACTCACAAAATACAGATCTAACTTATGATAGTTTAATAGAAGTAATTGGCGAATTTTCAATTGATTTTTTGTCTTAGATTTCGGAATAAATTTAGTACTATATAGCAAAATCTTAACAAATGTTAGTCAAAATAAATGCATCACACAAAGTAGTTCAAGTAATATATTGATATTATGAATGATTTTCTATCCAAGGTGACTGTCGTATTTATTGCGTGATCTCTTGTTGAAGTCAAAGATGATTCTCAAAAAATAATTATTTTGTATCAGAATCGCAATATTCGTGATGCAGCTGTATTCTTATTATTAAATTTCGTTAATAAGTTGTGAAAGTCTTGTTATTGGACTTTGACACTAGATTTAAGAAACTTAAGCTGATGCGTAACAAGAGAATCTCCCAAACCCGCACTTTCCAATGTCGCTGAAATTTGGTACATATATAGAACTCATCGCACTGAATAAGATACACTTTGGAGCACCTGCTCTTAAAGCCTAGAACTCGAGATATTCGACTTTTTTAGGTTTCAAAAACTTTTTTTTAAATTTTATGTCAAAGATAAAAAAAACAAAGGGTGAATTTATTATTTATTCATCAAAGTCATCACAAAAATGATAATCAATGTAAAAATGATTTAAAAAACTGGTGATTTGCACCAGGAACAAATAAGAAAAAAGTATCTCTTCGCATCACAACTGCAAACATGTTAGAGGCACATTATTGAAACAAAAATCTGTAGGATTTACAAACTGTTCATAGTCATCAATGTAACCACAACAAAACCAAGCATATTTCCCAGTATTGACATATCTTGGAGATGAAAATGGATTATGAATGAGAGAGTGAATTTTGGTGATTTCATCTCTTAAGTGAAGCGTTACATTAATCGAATGATATAACACAAAATCTGAAAATTTACGATAATAGTTTTTGTATACACGAAAAAATATCTATCTAAAGGTTAACACATCCCTGTAGTTTGAGGTGGAATCATCACGATTTTTAAATTCTTATTCTGTTCTTCAGAAGCCATCCTCAAAATTTCATCATTATAACAGCTCCATGAATCAACAAGCAGAACAAATTCTTCGTCAATATTTGGGAGTAAAACCTTCCTTGTCCACTCATGTAAATGCGCCTTACCAAATTTACCCGATGATGATGAAAGTCGATAGATGTTATTTGGCCTAAAAACGTTTTTCGTGACTTGAAGACCGAACTTTCATCCAGCTTCTTGAAGAACGAGCAACATTAGAGATAGAAGACTATCACTCGCAGATATAATAGGTTGGATCGTATATGAATGAGTTGTAGCGTTTACTTGCTGAACAGGTTTTTGATCCACAGGGTGCGAGGGTTCTTCCACTGTGCATTTCATAATTGAAACCAAATTGGTCAGTGTTTTAGACATCTGTAAGTTCCATTTCGGCGATCTTTTTCTTTTGTTTCTCCAACAAAGACAGTGGTTGATACAACATAATTTTCCATTAAATGCGACATTTTCATTGATATCATTTTGTTTATTTTCCTTGATACAATCCGATTATGCTTTTTAAATTTGTGGAGCCAATGTGATTTCGCTTTAAAATTAAGTAATGATATTTCTGGTGCTTTATTCAATGTCCATCTTCTTAAATCGTTATAATGAATTATCATGCGCTTGGCAGTCGAACCTTTAAAAAGATCGCAAGTATGCTCCGAAACTTGCTTAAGTTTTAGAGTTCGTGAACGTTCTTTTTGACAATATCTGCAAAACGATAGAGTTGTCGCCTGTCCTTGATGAAACGAAATCTGCGTTTCACAGTGTCGACATTTAAAAGTTTCTTCTTTCCTGATTGCCAATATTCGACTGCAGCCCGCATTTGTTCAAAACTTATTTCATCAGGAGGACTGCTGAAATTCTCATCATCTTCGACGGAAGAACAATCGTAATCATCGCTATACGAAATGTCGCTTGCATCACATTTATCATCTTCAAATTCTGATACATCTTGCATTATTAAATTTGATTCAGTAGTAAAGATGATTTCTTCTTCAGTCAAAGAATCGTCAAGAAGTTGCTTGATATGGACAAGTAACTCCATCGGTGTTGTCCCATTCTTCAATCGGTCTACAATATTCGCAATTAATTCCTCGGCCATCTTATGGGATAGTTCTTTAAATCAAAAATAATTGTTTCCTTGTGTGAGGAATATTTTAAATTTGGTATGTTGAAATTGGTTTGTTGAATTCTGTATGTTGAGTTTAGTATTTGGAAATGTGTTTCTCCCACCCAGATGGAAAATTGATATTTTAGATGTT
>MQRK01219788.1:11634-26060 GCA_001938485.1 Girardia tigrina
TTTGAACTTTAAAAATAAAATCTGAAAATAATGAAAAATTTGTTCGAATAATTGTTTATTAACAAACATTAACTAAAAGTTATCAATTTAGAACGATGTTGAATTACGAGAGTTTTGCTAAGAGTTGTCCAAAAGACAATTCTGATTGTATTGAAAATAAAAGTTCGAAAACCCATGTTGGTGTTCTTAATACTTTGATTTAGCTTATGTTATTTATCACAAAAAGGTATGTAGTTTTTCTTAAAAATCAACAAATTGAACACAAATTTAAATAAAATTTATTAACTACTTTAATGAAAACTAGTACATGAAATTTAGTAAACAAAACGTATTATAATGACAGAACATCTTTGGTGCTTAGGTAATTAAATACGTTTAATAAACGTTGATTACCATAGAAATTTGCTTACATGCAAACAACACAGCAATATAGAAAAAATACCGCGACAGCTTCGCTACGCGAAGCAATGTGGTTACCTTGATGACTGTGAAGGACAGGTTCATTCTTTAAATTTTGGAAACAATTAATTTTTATAAAGAATTTCTAAAATAAGGAAATATTTAAAATCAAAAGTTTTATAAGCAATTATAATTAAAAAAATATATCTTAATTAATTTTAAAAAATATCTTCGGAAATAATCAAATTTTAATTGTAGAGTAAAAAACTTAAAATGAAATTAATTGGGAAATAATGGATTTTTCAATAATTGACTTAAAAGAAATATATAAAAACAAGGATAATTATATTTCTACTAATTTTAAAAGTTAATCTAAAAAATAAAATAAAGAACTTGGTTGCCAGAGATGTAAAGTAAAAAACAGTTAATTTTAAATTTTAAAGTTTGTTTGAAATTCTGCAAATTAAAGATTTGACAAATACTTTCTAAACAGTTTTCGTAAAAAGAAATAAAGATTAAAACTTTTATCATTAATGTATCGTAATAATAATAAAAATTTGAATACTGTAAATTATTTTTTGTATTTAAATTGTATTTAAAATTTATATTGTATTTAAAATAATTGTAGGTAAAAAAATGCTTCTAAACCGAAATATTGATAATAAAACGTTAAAATCTTTTATTAAAAAACGCGTCACAAATAAAAGAAAATAACATTAAACTAATTCTAAAATAATAAAATTTTGATGTTAATGAGTCTTAATCTCGATCAAGAACCCAACAATGATTATGAACAGTTTGTCAATTCTACAGATTTTTGTTTCAATAATGTGCCACTAACATGTTCGCAGTTGTGATGCGAGAGATACTTTTTCTTATTAGTTCCTGGTGCAAATCACCAGTTTTTTAAATCATTTTTACATTGATTATCATTTTTGTGATGACTTTGATGAATAAATAATAAATTCACCCTTTGTTTTTTTTATCTTTGACATAAAATTTAAAAAAAAGTTTTTGAAACCTAAAAAAGTCGAATATCTCGAGTTCTAGGCTTTAAGAGCAGGTGCTTCAAAGTGTATCTTATTCAGTGCGACGAGTTCTATATATGTACCAAAGTTCATCGAAATCTGGATGAGCGGGTTCGGGAGATTCTCTTGTTAGTCTGGAGAATATAAGTATTGATATTCTTTTTAAATCAATCTTTGACATTTAGAAATCTATTTATAAACGCATGTCAACTAAACGTGCTGAGATTACCACTATGCTTTTTGCGGACCAACTTGACGATGAAATTGCTGAACAACTGAGATGTGTGAACAATAAATCGAGTCCATAAACGATTGGCTACAAACGCGAGTCTGCAAAACAGGCTTAGAAGTAATGAAAAATAAAAATAATCTATACCAGCAAACAAGGAACATTAGGGCCCATCCAGAGTGATCAATCACAAGTCATGCTTCAAATTTTGGAGTTCATAAATCACAAGTTAGTCATGTAGTCAAAAAATCTTAGTGACAATAATTGTGCAATGATAAAGAGACTTTTTCTAACCAATTTAATTAAGCAGAAATGCTTTGAACGGTGTCAGACCCTTTTGAACGACATGAAGTTCCGCTAAGCTGGAATTGTTAACATCTTTGAAGACGAAAAATCATTCCCTGCTGATTACAGACTGAATGGCACAGGTTACAAACAAGCTCTGTGCGAAATTGTAATGTTAAGGCTGAAGAATGAGTTTCCCAGAGAAAATTTTTGTTTTTATCAAGATGGTGCACTATACCATACGGCTAAGGCCATACAAAAGTTCTTGGAGGATAAAGCTATACTTTCTACAATCAAAGACAAGAGACCACCATCTTCATCACAGAAGTTATAATCGGAAAAGTCTTGGGGAAATCCTTTGCAAAGGTCTAGAAGAATTTCCCAGAGGCGTTTGGGGTAAAAGTCTGACCCGCATTCAGGAAACGTTTGAAAAACGTAGTGCACGTGAGAGGTGATCATTTGGAATAAATTATTTAAACACTTCTATCCAACTTGAATTTAAATTTTCATTGTGATATCGTTTATATTTTCTGAAATATATATGTTTATATATTTCAAGTGTTTTCGACAAGACTTTCATAACACTCTGTATATAGCTTCAATTAACGAACGGGATATGAAATTATTATTTCCTTTAATTTTATTGCTTCGTCATCTTAATTGTTTATCTCATTTTTAAAAGTATTTTTATTTAATTTGTTTGATTCTTTAATATTGTAAAATCCGAATGCATTTGTGGTTAAAATAGTTTTTATAAGATATTTGAAAAAGGAGATAATAAATAAACATTTAATTTGTATAACTGATATACAAATCACTTTAATCAATTCTTTGTCTTTGATTCATTTTTCACCATTTACTCACAGCCTCTCAAATATTCTTCTATCTCAAGTTTGAGATCAGTAAACTGATCAGTAACATGTACACATTTTGCTTCTCGAGCAGGAGAGATTATTAAAATAATATTTATCATTATTTTAAAATAATTTTTATTTAAAATTTAATTTTAATACATTTAAAATATTAATGTACAAAATGGTCCGAAAATTATTTTTCAATATGGATTTATATTTCTTTAAAATATGCACAAAAATATTAAGAAAAATGATACTTTCAAAGAAATTAAATTTTTTAATAATAATAATAATAATCAAAATAGTAATAATAAAAATTATAATCTTTCAGATTATCCAAAAAATATGAAAGTTAACATCTCTGAAAATATAATTTGGAAAAAGTAATTTAATTTTATTTGGTCAATTTTTATATATTGTGTATTTTAAAAAGTAATATAAAAATTATTATATTGGAATTTCGCATCATCTATAAAATAATGTTATTGTCGTTTTGTAATTTATTTTTATGAGTCTTTTACAAACTTGACATTTTTATAGAGATCAATTTCGACTTCCATTAAGTTCTTATCAATTGAAAGGTCAACCTGCCCACTACTAACTGATTTTGGTAACAATAAATTGCTATAATTACCGGCTTTCAATTGCACCTTATTTACAATTGTTTATTAAATTATGTCGTGTGGCTCGAATATGGGATATTGATGAAAACGTCACTTTTTGTGGTTACTAAGAACACAAATATAATTTCGCACACTTTTTATCGTAGTTTGAATTGTCTTTAGGACAATTCTCAATAAATCCTTTGTAATTTCACAAATCTAAATTGATAAGATTTTTCATAATCAATTGTTTCAAACAATTATTTAAACAAATTTTCACTTTATATATTTAACTTATTTTTAGATTTTTTTTAAATATTATTTTAATTGTTTCAAACAATTATTTAAACAAATTTTCACTTTATATATTTAACTTATTTTTAGATTTTTTTTAAATATTATTTTAATAAAAATGTTTTTTTATTTAAAAATGATTTCATTTTAAAGCATCTATTTAATCGATTTAAGATTCAATTTAAATTTGTTTACTTTATCAAAATTTTAAAAATTTAAAGTACTAAAGTATTTAAAGATTTAAAATTCTAATAGATTAAATTTTTAAATATCTTTTGTTGCAATTTAAAATGTAAATCATGTTCCAATAATCATTACAAACATACAAAATAACAATTTTCCATCTAGGTGAGAGAAGCACATTTCCAAATACTAAACTAAATACTATACAAAATGCAAAACACTAAATTTAAAATATTCCTCACATGGCTTTTTTCTGAGAAAACTAAAAATAAACTTTTCAATAAGGGATTCAAATTTAAAGATAAAAGATGGTCTTTGAATAATAACCTTTTAATAATAAATTCGTTACTTTGTACATCTTCATTATAAGAGCTAGTTTCTCAATTCTATTATAGTCTATGTTTTCTTTCTCCATCTCACATGCAGCTAATGTAAAATAAAATAATATGGTGAAGAACTTAAACATAAAAAAGCTAGCACTATAACATAGACGATTGATCCATGTGAGGAATATATTAAATTGTTTGAATGTGTAAATGTATGGATGCTGTATGTTGATTTAAGTATGTTGAATTGAGAATGGTGATTCTCCCACCCACATGGAAATTGGTATTTTTTTATTTAAATTTAAAGTCATTGAATATTCGAACATAATTAAAATAATCATTTGATAAGTTCATATTTTTAATTTAACAATTAAAATTAAGTTTAATAATTTTTAGTAAAATTTAAATTAAATGTATTTTTAATAATTTGATGATATTTTTATTATTTTGGGATTTATTTAGAAATTTTAAAAATTATTATTTTTTAATTAATATTTTTAGAGGTTAAATATTTTAAAAATAACTTAGAAAAATTGTTCGAATAATCATGATTAAAAAGGAGAAATATGGAAATCAATTAGAATGATGAAAAACGATGAAAGACTTTCTGAGGGTCTTAATGACTCTAAATGTGATTGTAATAAACATTCAAACGAGACTTGTTTAAATGTTCTTAATAATTCACTTTTTATTATTATTTCTACGATTTCGTAATAAGTTAAACTCATTCACTGAAATACTGAAATGATGATTTTTTTCCTTTTTCTTTACAATCTACCGTTGATTTTCTTCTTAATCAAATCAACTTTATAATAAAAGAGTGTCACGATCATTGACTCATCTTTTGGAAGCTTAAATCATTTATCTGGATGCACAAATTAAAAAAAAAATCAAAAAAATAAAAGTATTGTTTATTGAATGATAAGAAAATTAATTTCAATCATTTGTCTGTTTAACAGAAAAATTTTATTTATCTTACTCCTTTTTGAAGAATGAGAAGAATTTTAATTGTAGTTTTGTGAAAATTACTAAATTCACTTTTTTACCAAGTTTTATAAATTTCACTTGTCGATCTGTCAGTTTGTCATTCTGTTAGGGGAAAAATCTTTCAACTCAAATTTGACCGACTAGTTATTGGCCTGAAATTTTCAGAGTAGATCAAAACCCGAAGACAATACATGAAAAAAATATTTCAAGTTGATCGGACATGTCTAAGTTGTCATTTTGGCAAAAAGCAGTTTGTATGGAGACAATTTATATGTATAAATTTTGTATAATAAAATGATTTGAATCTTGTTTTGATCAAATTTGTATCTCCGTTGTTGTTAATTAATAATTATTAATAGTTAAAAGCAGATTATATCTTATGATATAAATTAATTTTAATTCATCATTTTTATTTTATCAATTCTAGTTAACGCTAATACCGGTCAATTTAAATATATATGAATAGAAGAAGAACATCGATAAATGGCGTTCTTGAAAGTACATGGATTTTAATAGTTTATGTAAACATTGATATCTAAATTATTTAAATATTTCGTAAAAAAATTTGTAATTTGTGTTTGTTTAGTGAGAATAGAGTGATATTAAATATTTTAAAATAGAAAACTGAAATTTTAAGGACAATATAGTGGAAAAAATTGATTATAAAAATTCAAAACAATGCAAAAATTAAAAAACAAAAGTGAAAAATATTTATTAAGAAGTGTTTAGAGTAATTGAAGACAGAAGAAGTGTGTAAACTCAATAAATTTATTAGAAAATTATTTTGAGTCCACAAAAAGCATAACATTACACAGTACAGGCATCAAAAAACCGGCCAAAATACTGAAATCTATTTTTTTTATTTAAATTTAATGCAGCAGCAGCATTAAAAATTTTACAGCTAATCGCTTTTGTGCATTTTAATTATATTTTACATCGAATTTATTCTGATAACCATAATTCCAATGTTTAAACCATTTTAATTTGAATTTTAAAACTTAAAAAAATGATATAATTCTGTTTAAAAATACTTGTATTTTAGAAAACAAGTAGACAACGTTCAAATGATAATGAAATAAAATATGTTTTGCAATTAATCGTACTTCTAGTGACATTAAAAACGTAGTAATACAAAAAAGCTCTTTATTCATGTAATTATTACTCAATAACTTGACGTTTGTTTGGAGTTTAGTGATTATTAATAATACCAATATAGTTTTCAACACATTTATTTTATCACTGTTTGAATTGTCTGGAGAAATTCTCAATAAAGCTTTCTTAATTTGACATCTATATAAATTTATAAAATTTTGTCAATGTATCGTTAACAAACAAATATTCGAACAAATTTTCATTTTAAATTATTTTCATATTTTATTTTTAAAATTCTAATTTTATAATTTCGTTAATTTATCTAATTTCGTAATTTTATCTAAAAATTAAATTAATTTGAAAATGATTTAATTTAAAGAAACACATTTATTTTATAAATTTAAAATTACGTTTAAAATTATTTAATTTATCAAAATTTTTAATATTCAAATTTGAAAAGATTTAATATTTTATAAGTTTTTAAATATTTTATGCTCAAAATTTTAAATGCAAACTATGCTTGATTAACAATTCATCAAGAACATTCAAAATGCCAATTTTCCATCTAGTTGGAAGAAGTACATTTCCAAATGCTCAACTGAACATACTAAATTTAAAATATTTTTCCGAGCGATAAAATTAATTTTTAGACCATCTTTTTTAATTAATGATCTTATTAGATTTCGCCTCACCATCATTCAGTCGTTCCAAGTATTAACAGTCAAATTATTTATTTTCCTTAAGTGACCTTGTAAATCTTTCTGGGGAAAATAAAGTGTATTTATAATTATTGTTGAATATGTAGAACATGAAACGCACCAGACAATAAAAATGATATTTATTATCTTACATAGTTGGACCATTTAGTACCGGCTGTTCTTGATTGGGTGGGGAACTGAGAGCATCCGGACCCATTTAGATGCTCTTCGACCATAAGAAATAAAAATAACAAATATAAGGTAAGCTTTAAAAAATTGCTTAAGATTATGGATGTAGCTTTCTGATCACATGGTGTTTAGCGATGACTGTTAATTGTATGAAGAAAGTATAGAAAGAGAATTACCAAGATTCAATTTGAGAATGATGGATTCAAACCCGAAGCCCCGTTGCAAAGATAGTTCTCGCTCAACCGTAACTTGATACACATACACGATGAGCATGTGGTCCACTGTTGATAACAGAGCTATTAGGCCAATTATTCTAATGTGAAACTTATTCTGTATAATATAACTTCTTTCTGTGAAATTGAGTCCATCCTCTTTGAGCCAGTGGAAACATCCAAAACGCAATAGAATGGCAAACATAGCAACGAATTTCGAACTATAGTCATCCCGGAACACCACGAACGGCAGACACGTTTCGGTGATCGCATATCACATTCTCTCAATCAAATACTGAACTTCAGCCGGTACAAAATCTTGAAGATAGAATGCAGTCATCGGAACGCCGCTCTTTGTCATGAGAATCTCTGACGAACAGAACTGCTTCCTCTGGTAAAAGGTGCTCGTGATCATCATGGCGTCAACAAAGTGCTTCTCACTATTAACAAAAATAATATGATTGATATTTTCCTTTTTTTATACAAAAAAACTGCAAAATAAATTATTAATTTAATTTTAATTTTCTTATAATAATTTTTATGTAAAAGAAAAATCTTTTACATATTTTAGCGGTCCCATTTACCCGCATTCAATAGAACAGACAATTCACAGACTTTATATTTCTACAGCAAACAAACGACCTTCATTCGATTACTTATCAATATAAAAGCCATTATTGGCGATCCACTTCTGCCAGCGTAGTACCAATTCTAAAAATGCATTTTCGAAGACATTGGAGTTACATTCCATCTTAATGTAAATAATAATATAGTAGTACACTACATCATATGTTATATTTTCCATGGTTTGTTTAATTTAAAAATGACGGAATCTAAATAATATTAGGTAGCCCAATAAGTTTCTTCCGTGCCACGCTTTGAATGACCCTAACATGCTATACTTTGTTTAAATATGTATGCTTATCTCTTAGCCGTTTATGACATCGGTTTCTGTCGTACCAAAGCCCTTCCAAAGCACGTTTTGTTGGTGATAAAGTCTCTTTTAAATTTTTTTCTGCACGCTCAATATGGAGGGCCAAAAGAAATATTAGCGGCATGTTATGCTTCATTACTTTAAAAAAAGTCAATAGTGCAAATGACAATTTAGACGAGATTCGAAGCGTTTAGGGGAGTATTACTACGACTATTTTGACCGTCCAAAATTGGTTGAGGAAATTTAGAGCTGGCAACTTTGAGTTGAAAAATAAAGACCGCAGTAGCTGCCCAGCAACAACTTATATGGACATCATCAAGACTGTGCTCGCCGAAAATTCACGATATATTGTGCATGAGATAGTGGATGCCACTGAAATTCCCAAGTATATGAACATTTAATTACGACGGGATATGCGAATCGATGTGTAGTTTGAGTTCCATACCTATTTCATGGAGACCGGCCTTATGATAACTATGTGCGAATAAAAGAGTCTTGTCACTGGAAATGAGACCGACGTTTTCTATCAAAATGTGCATTTAAAACGCACTTGGTCTAAAAAAATTAACTTTAAAATGTTGCAAAGCCTAAGCTTCACCTGAAGTCAGTTTTCTGTATTTTTTAAAATTAATTTTAAAAATGTATAAAAATGTATAACTAAATGTATAAAAACATTTCAAATACATTCCAGAATCGCGCATATTGATAAATTGTTGTCTGTTGATTAAAATTTTTCTTTAAAATCAGAACAAAACATTTAAATTGATTCCAAATAGAATTTCATCAAAAGCACCATATTCCACATTTGGTGCTTAGATTTAGATTTATTCCATGCAACAATATGCAAGCATAAGCCTGCTTTAAGCACTCTAATTTTTTCAAAGTAAACTTGTCGGTCATCCTCAACACAAATTAAAGAGCATCAAAGATATACACGACGTCGAAGGACAAGATAGCTATCAATCGTAGATTTCAAACTATCTTTTTCCTCAATTTCAACTACGAGCTTTTTAACTGCAACAACTTTAATATACTCTTTTAAAGATATCATAATGAGACTTCCTGATAGATGGAGAAAGGTTATAGAACAGAACGATTCAAATATAACATAATAAATCAAACTTAAACAATAAAAGGGATGAAATGTATTGGACACCCTAATATATTGTATTTGTGGATGCTTTGTATAGTTATAAGTTTACCATCAATAATTTTTTTATTTATATCGTCCTATCGGTTTCTATTATTTAAGAATAATTATTTTAAAAGTACCAGTTTATATATTTTAATACATGTTCCTTTTTAAAACTGAGAGTATTTATCATCTTTAATTCATTTTAAATTAAACATCCAAAAGTATATAATTTTATTTTATTGTTATTAGAATTTTTGAAATTATTAATCTATATTTATAATTATGTTATTATTTTAGAAATTAGAATAAATATAGAGTTTAAAGAAACGCTATTTAATAATGCAAATTTAAGGACTATTTAATGCTGTTGGACTTCCTAAAAGTAGGATACTTGATGTTGAACATTAAGTCCTCATTCCAATATTCTTTAAAAATTTACATGTAATATATGTAGGATGGAGAAATTGAGGGTCATTTTATTAATGCATCCTTGAATACATCCATACATCCATAACAAGGTTAAACATTTTGGAAGAATTCAGAGTTATAAATTAAATTCAGTCTTTGGTAGCTAACTGCAATATTATTATTCGTAATAAAATAGTTTTTATATCAACAATAAAGAGTAAATATTTTTCTAACACAATTTAAATAAATTTTCTATTTTAATTTCACTGATACCTAACATTTTAATATTCTTTTAACCCTAATGGGGCCGAAACTATTTCCTTTAGAAAAAATGAATTTTTGATATTAATTCTGGTTTATTATATCTAAATAACTTGTTCTACATTAAAAAATAAACTGATGAGTTCAAACTCATGACTCATATATACAAAGACTATTGCACCTAATGCCGCCTGTTGCTGAGTCGTCAAATTGATGTAAAAAAATATTTGAGCAGTGTTCTTTTAAAAGGAGGGTGGCCCCATTCGGGTTAATGTTACTTCAATTCCTGATCTTTTCTTATTTCATATTTTAACATTTTTTTAATTTTTACAAAGTTATTCACTTAAATACTTTTATTCAGTTACATGAATACCAATAACTTTTTTAAATCGTTAATTATTGTCGAAACATTTTATCAATTGCAATATTGTCTTACTTCTGAACATAGAATAAATGTTTAAGGATATCTTAAAAATATTTAACTTTGCATATAATTAATACAATTTTATAAACTTATTGTAAATGTACATAAAATTTAAAGAGATTTTATTTTATGAGACTGATAGTTTTCTATTTTGATACAGCTTTTAGTTCAGAATTGTAAAATTGCTATATTATTGAAATAATATACGATTTTTTTAAATAAAAAATAAATTAATTAAATTAGTAATTTTGTAATTGTTTATTTATTTTTTTATTTTTATTTATTAAAAAATTGTAAGTAATTATAATTAATAAAAATATAATTTATTTTTAGAAAATATAATTTTCTTATTTAGAAAAATTATTTTAATAATAATAAAATTAAATTATTTGAAATTGATATTTTATTCTTTAAATATTATCTTTACTTTTTTATGATTTTTCAATTGTTGAAAGCACAATTAATTTTATTTACAATTTTTATATGTAAATTAAAGTCTTAAAGTAAAATTATCTTAAAAGTAAAAATTTTTTAATAATGATAAAATCACATGAATATATATATATATATATCTTGAACTAACATCAGTTTAAATAATTTATTCTTAGGTACATACTATCACAAATTAGATAACTAAATTTTATTTCAAATACAAATTGTTTTCATAAATAATGAATATTCAAAATAATATTTTTTTAAAAAAAATATTTTAATATTAATCAAATATTCATAAAAAATATTTTATTACATTTCCACAGGTTACTCTGATGTCTTAATTAATCCTTTAATAAAATCATAGGCAAAAGCGATATGAACTTCATAGATATTTCATTTAAATGTTAGAATAATAATTTGTATTGTTAATAGCGTTTATTTATATTATCATTTTTACTAAAATTAATATTATTTATCAGCGATGGATTATACATTAATAACTTTCAAATCGACCTTACAAACATTTTCGCTTTTCTAAATAAATTTTTTTTTACATGGTATACGGAGTTCCGTCTTAATAAAGTCAGTTGTATATGGCTTATTAATCTAATTTTAATCTAAACTTAAATAAGGAAAATGTCGATTATATATCACGAAATTGATATATTTTAATGATTTAAAGTTCGTGTTTTAAATTGTTTTGTAATAATCTCCAGTGATCGTTTAATATAGCTCTACGTGAAGGGGTCTTAGGTACACAGGACCCGAAATTACCTCTTTCAATGCATTTAAAATAATCCATCACTGATTAATATTATTAGTATTAGTAGCTTTATTATTTTGGTAACTATTATTAATATATTATTTTTATTCAAGGTAATTTTATTATCGCTCTATGGAATCCAATCAATTATAAAGATTATACTAATATAATAAAAGAATCTAAAAAATGTGAAATATTCATTCTAATATATTCCATTTTTCAAAAGTTCTGTTTCATTCACAACATTAATGAATCACGGAAACCTTGAAGTCAAGAATAAATGTTGTTCATCAACAAGAATCGGGTTCTCGTGGTGTTCAAATGTTACAGAATTTTATGGTTTATTAATAATAAATCAAATGAATATTTCGTAAATAATAGAATATCTGAAATTATAAATCAGTGATATAATCTTCATGGGTTTATTATATTATAAAGAATATACTGTATAATAAAGAATATACAAACTGTGGAATTATTATCCTATATATATTTCACTTTAAAAATCTGTTTTATTCACATTAATAAAGTATCATGGAAACGTTGAAGCCAAGAGTATAAGTTGTTCATCTACAAGAAAGAGTCTCTCGTGATGTTCAAATATTACAGAAATCTTCATATTTCATTTATAAATCAACAGCATATTTCATCAATGAAAAGAATATCTGCAAATCTTTCCACAGTGAATACAAACACGTAAAACATCAAAAACATAAAAATACCAAAAAAACTTTAAACCAAGCATAAAAGTTCGTCAAACAAAATTAGATTCTCGTGTCGTTCAAATCTTACAGAATGTTATGATCAGTTATTAAAAGAATCAACAGCATATGTCATCTATTAAAAGGATACCTGCAAATATTTCCCAAGTTAATATAAACATATACAAAAATATATGCCTATTATATTAATATATAATATAATCTTCGAAATTATATTATAATACCAAGAATATAATTATATTTTAACGGAATGTCAAAATTGGAAAATATTATCGTAAATATATTCCATTTTTAAAACGTTCTCTTTCATTCGCACCAATAAAGAAACAAGGAATCGAAACCAAGAATAAAAGTTGTTCGTCAAAATATTGGGTTCTCGTGGCGTTCAAATGTTACAGAATTTGTTTTAACAATTCAACAACAGACTTCATAAAATTAAAAGAATATCAGCAAATATTTCAAAAGTTAATAAAAACATGTATAACATATATAGAATATCCAGAACTTGTATTATATTATAACGAATATTCTTAGTATAATAAAAGAATGTAGAAAATGTGAAGTATTATTAAAAGGATTTTTTAAAAGGGATTTAAAAAGGATTCTGTTTTATTCACATTAATAAAGAATCACGAGAACGTCGAAACCAAGAATAAACATTCTTCATCAACAGGAAAGGGGTTCTCATGATATCCAAATGATGCAGAATGTTTCATCTTTAATATATAAATAAATAACGAGCATAATTCATCTTTAAAAGAATACTTCAAGTAGATTATATTTTCATCAGACATTGCAATTCCAACAAGGAATTGTATCAGGAACACCTTCCATGGTGCATACTAAAATTCATCATTTTTAAATCCAGAGTCCGGATTGAACAGTTATTTTTAGAATTACAATAATAATGATTTTTATTATTATCGTATGTTTCTTCATCAAAACAAGTATTCATATTTTATCTATTTAATGAATGAATTATGAATGAAGAATTACCAATACAGTTGATACCCATCTGACATCAATCAACCATAGCCGTTCAAAGGTTGTGGCAATCTATTTTGATAGATGTTTTGCAATATATGTCTTAATTTAGGAAAAACTACGAAGGTCTTAGAACATTAATGTGGAAAGAAATAAAGATTGAAATTGTGTATGTAAATAAATATATATTGAAATGAGAGACGATTTCATAATACTTTAGGGGATTCGATGGTGGGACTAAACATGAATCTTTCTATTTGAACCGTTCTGGCGAGGTTTGTGGAAGAATTGATGAGGCTAAAACAGAAGGTTCTATCGCTTATAATTATTATTATTACTATCTCCACAAGAAAGCATCGGAAAATCTAAAAGAGAGGAAAAGTCAAACATATTTTAATGAATGTAAACAAGTGTTCGAAGATGTAATAGAAAACATCGAAAAAGAGACCTATTCTCAAGCCATTGAAGAGTCCCAAGGAGAACCGGAAGTAGATGGAATGACACAATTATGTCGAGAGATCCTTCGAGTACGCCATCTGTTATAGTCGATGCTTTTGACTGATTTTAGATCCGTTAAGTTTTCTGATGTTGTAAATAAGTCGAGTTGTATTTATTTTCGAATTAAATACCCCTGTGATTTATCTCACCGTATTATTTTTATTAATTGCCCTATGTATTGATAATATAAATGAAAATGGAAAATGTTTATTCTTTTATTATATTTGAATAGAATATAAACTACTTTGTTGAAGATTTATTCTTTTCACGGCAATTCAAATTAATACAAAAAATACTTTAGTGTTCTAAAATTTCTAAACTTATGTTTGTTTTCCAAAGTTAATCTTTGAACCTTCATATCATTTAAAATGATATACAGTCAACCCCCATTAATCCGAACCTCAATAATCCGGAAACTTCATAATCCGAAAAATAAAAAATATATCTGGCCAATTTTCAAAAGTTTTTAGCCAAAATTGATTCA
>MQRK01219790.1:4614-15079 GCA_001938485.1 Girardia tigrina
AATCAATTCACCTGTATATAAATACAAAAATGATGATTATGTAATCGATTGCATGAAATCATGTTAATCAAAAATTCTCAATAAGCTGGTTGAGACTGCCGATTGAACATTGATTTTAGTACAACGTGACCTAATTAACAATGCTTCACACGACACTCTCCCAATAACTATCAAAATGCTTACACAGAATTTTGAAATTATCAATATTAACACCACATTTACATTTTTTCCTATGTTCTGCAATATTACTCTTACTCTCTTTTCGACCATGTTCTTGAATTCGTTTACAGAGATGACGGGCAGTCTCTCCAATGTATGTGGCGTCGCACAAATTACATTTATATTCATAAACAATATCAGAACAAAGTGTTAAAGGTGTAATAGATTTATTACTGAACATATTTTGAATTTTATGAGATCGTGATATATTTATTTATTTATTTAAGTGAAGTAAACTTGCTCACCCAATCCTAAACGCTAACCCTAACCCTTACCAGATAAGTTGTCCATGACCACTAAGTTACGAATAGTATCACAAATAACAATATAATTTCTCATTGCCTAATTATACAAGTTCCATGATTTAATGTTCGTAAATAACGTTTGGTACACGATTTTATAGGATGTCTTGAAAGTTGCTTCCAAGGAAGAATCAGTCCAGTACTGACATCGAAAGACTTTTCGAATTGGTTGAGTCGTGCGGCTTTCACTTCTTCCGTTGATTTAATGTTAATATCACAAAATGTTTGATTTTCAATATTTCCTTTTTCTTTTGTTAAATATTATTAGTTTAATGTAATAATTGTCATTTTATGTTAAATTTATTATCAAATTTTAAATATTTTAAAACAATAATTTGTTTTTATTTTCAAAACAAAAAAAATCATTTTAAATTTATTTTAAATATTTTACTTTTGTGTTGAAAGAGTTTTAAAAAAAATGTGACAATTTATACAAAACGGGGGGACATATTTTTATTGTCATAATTTAGAATGAAATCATTTTTTTATTAATGTTTTATTAACAAATGACAGTTGTTAAAATTATTTGTAACGATTCTTTTGTTTTATTTTTTAAATAAATAAAAATCCGAGTTTAAAAAAAACTACTTTTTAATACCCTTTTATGTTTTAATTCTTGATGAAAACTTTTTAACAATGTTATTTTTACGCAAAGCACAAAATTGGTTTAACCAAATATTGCAGTATTTATTATTAGGAAATTTCAATGTTAAAAATATTTTTCGATAAAATGGATTAAATGTTTACTAAAATGTCGAAACCTTTTATAGTAAAAGGAAGGAAGTTAATTAGGTTATACCGGCAATGAGACCATGGGAATGAGAAATAAAAGATTATGAATGAAATGTTTGATCTATTTGAGGAAAATATGAGAAAAACAAATGTTGGAATCAATAATTAATTTAAATAATTTTATTTTAATAATACAAATTTTGAAAATTTATTTTATTATTAACAAAAATAATATTGATAAAACGAAGTCCGGATGAAAATCTTCTTTTAATAACCAAAGTCATCCATTTAAAAAATATATTTTAAGACAATATATTTCGATGGATCATCATCTTCAGGCCACTAATTAATAGTCAATTCACCTGTATATAAATACAAAAATGATGATTTTGTAATCGATTGCATGAAACCATGCTATTCAAAAATTCTCAATAAGCTGGTTGAGACTGCCGATTGAACATTGATTTTAGGATTATTAATTAGTGACCTGAAGATGACGGTAGATCCGTCGAAATATATTGTCTTAAAATATATTTTTTAATGGATGACTTTGGTTATTAAAAAATAATATTCATGATAATTTTTATTAATTTTACCAAAACTCTTAATGCTAAAAAAACAAGCAATTACCACAACTGTTATTAATATTACTACAATTATTGAATAAATATTTGTAGTTATCAAAGAATTGTTATATATATGTAAGGGGAACAGGTTAAAAACCATCAGGAATAAAAACCCCAGCGGAAAAATACCCCCTAACATCAGAATTAGGTTTAGGGTTTATGTTAAGTGTAGGGTTTGGGTTAATGTGAGGGTTATGGTTAAGGTAAGGGTTTAGTTAGTTATGGTTAGGGTTAAAGTCAGGGTTAGGGTTAGCGTTTAGGGTTGGGTGAGTAAGTTTACTTCACTTAAATATTAGCGGTTCATCGGTTACAAAATCCGAGAAAAAAGTACACAGATTCAAAGTCTTTGTTTTGGGGGTTTTTGTCCGGGGTTATATGTCTTAGACCTATATATAGGGGAGGTGCAAAAGGAGGTATACAGTAATAAAAAAAAGAGAAAACAAGTATATGTTTACTGCATTTAGTATATTTGAGGAATATTTTAAATTGTTTGAATGTGTAAATGTATTGATGCTGTATGTTGATTTAAGTATGTTGAATTTAGAATGGTGATTCTCCCACCCAGATGGAAATTGGTATTTTTTATTTAAATTTAAAGTGATTGACTATTCGAACATAATTAAAATAATCATTTTCTAAGTTCATATTTTTTAATTTAACAATTAAAATTAAGTTTATATTTTTTAGTAAAATCTCTTAATGTATTTTTAATAATTTGATGACATTTTTATTATTTTGGGTTTTATTGAGAAAGGGTTATTGAGAAAATTTATTATTTGTAATTAATTAATTAATTTTTAGAGGTTAAATATTTTAAAAAATGACAAATTGTTCAAATAATAATGATTAAAAATAGAAATAAGAAAACTAATTAGAAGGATGAAAGATCTTCTGAGAGTCATAATGACTCTAAATGTGATTATAATAAAAATTGAAACGAGACTTGTCTAAATGTTACAGTATACAAACAAACTAATATCACATAAATATATTCTATCAATTAATGTATTAAATGTGTTCAGTTCAAAAAAATACACTTTTAATCATTTCATTTTATTCTTTCAGTTAAATTGGCTATTCAATCATGTCAGATAATTTGATATACAGACAGCGCAAATGAATGTTAAAACAATACTGGAAAACAGAAAATAGTGAATGTGTAAGAGAAAATCGATCAAGTCCGTTGTAACACATTCTTAACAAGGCTCACAATATATCGACTGCATGAAAAATTTGAACAGATGGGAGTGTCCACAACGCACCGAGAAAGGGCCTCAAATTACACTGACTATGCATGAAAATTAAATTGAATTTGCTCAGGCATTCACTCAGAGGCCCTTAAAAATCGAAACACAAGGCCTAGTCTGAACTCAATATTGAGCTTAGATCATTGAGACGCTTGATGAATCGTGTAAGACTTAAGATGTACACATCTCGATTGATACATGGTTTATTGAAAGATGACTCGGATCGTCATGTACAGTTTTCTGGAAATTTCCAGAGTGTGAAAATTGAGGATAATGGTATTCTAAAAAAATTATATCGTCTGACGAAGTAAATGATAAATTATCATGTGTCTTTAATAGACACAATTCTGTTTACTATGCAACCTAAAATCCCCAGATTACTATTGAAAAACAACTCAGTTTACCTGGAGTAACAGTATGGGCTGGGTTTTCTTGCAGAGGTGTTGTTGAGTCTATTATTAAGCATACAACCATTGATCAAACTATAAACTTAAACAAGTTATAAGATAAAATAATGCCACGAGTACATGAACAAATGAAGACTTCTATTTTCTACAATTTCAAAACAGATAGACTGGATGACGTAGCACCATCGACTGGCATCCACGCTCGTCAGATTTATCTGCCATGGACTCTATTTTTGATGCTCTGTAAATGATAAAGTTTTTGCACACAAGCTTAATACCATTGAAGATATGATTCATTTCCTTTTGGAAGCTTGTAAAGAAATTGACGTTGATAAAAATGTTTGTTCTAGAGTGTGCATGATTGTTCCCTCGCAATTAAAAGAGTTTGTTAACACAGACAAATAGTAATTTGAGTACCTGATAGATTAGAGCTTTTTGTTAAAAGTTTTTCTTATTAGACTTGCTTCTTATTATTTGTTTATGCAACATTAGTTTGTTTGAATTATAAATGGAGTAAATATGTACGTGTTTTCCCTTTTCCTCACTGAATACCTACTTTTGCAAAACTATGCATATAATATTTGCAAAGCAAAGTCGAAATACAAATCTTTATACAATGGTTTAAAAAAGATGCATTTTGAGATAACAAGCCCATCATCAGGTCAATTCACACTATATAATAAATTAACAAATTATACGGAACTATACAATAATTAAAAAACATTTTACTAATAAATCATTGGATGAAAATGAATTCATTCATTTTTTAAATAATTAAGTAAAAATACACCAAACACGATCAATTCCATTCTCGCAAACCAACCATTGGCAGCTATCAATTGCCGTTTGAGAAAACAATATGTTTACTCAATGAGTGTGAGAAGTTTACTCTCAAATATTACCTTTTGATTTGCTGTCAGTTGTTATATTTGTCATATATCTCCGTTACCTTGTAAAATACAAACGATCCTGTAAACATACTGTTTTCTCAAATGACCATTACCCCAGATTTTTGAATATTCATGCTCAAACGACGTAAATACTATTTTGACAGATTATAAGATTTACTTATTAGTATCCGATTTTACTGATATAACCAAATAGACCACTTCTTGGTAAATTAAAAAAATAAAAAAAATCATTATACGACAAGCAAAACGTAAGCGTCAATCAAGATAAATTGTAATTTTTGTTCGTCAGGTTAAGATTTTTAATCCTGCTTTCTAAATTTCCCCACAGAATGTCTATTGCGCTAAGATCATACGACTGAGCAACCCATTCGATCACGTTGATCTTAAAAACAGTCAAAATGGTATTGACGCAGTTTGAGCTTGACAATACCAAATCAAGGGTTGTCGGATAATTTTTTACCGACTATATATATTTAATTAACTTTTTATTCATAAACTCTTTGACATGATAAATTAAAATGTTTATTTTCACTATATATTGTAATTCATATCTAACAGAATCGTATACACAGAATTTTCTCATCCTAGAAATTCCAGAAATAAAATGAAACAAGTAACTTAATATTTTTTTTATATTATTGATAAGTTTTGTAACAAATTATAATTTGTTTGGTATTTTTTTCATTTATATTCTTAAATAAATTATTTTTAAAAAAAGAACCTATGTTATCGAAGTTGATTATTAACCTTTCATTAATTATCCAACAAATTAATAACTTATAAAATATAAATAAACTCAATAAATTTTTTATAAGTCACAACAAGTTTTATTTTTATATTTGTGGTGGTCCTGACATTTTTACTTTTTATAAATTTCCCTCGAATATTTGATCGGAATTCTCGTACATTTTCTGTGAAGTTTTTTGATTTTGAAAATTGTATAAATAAAGACGTTTGTGATTGTTTAAATAATGATGGACTCGGATGACATAATTTTTCAATAACGATTTACCAATAATTCAAAAACGTTTCAAATTTTGAATCACTTCTTTGTGAAATGGAACGAGTAATTTTGTACCAATGCGAAGGTCACGCACTGTCTCTCGGGGCTCACATAAGGAATCGCAGGCAGATTACCGAACCACAAACTAGAAAGAGGAACACTGTCAGCCAATCCAGAATTCAGAAAACCGCACGAGCATCAGAGGGCACCGTTGTAGAACAGAGGTACCGGTCGTGGGTTCCGAACTGTTCCTCAGTGCCGACGCGATACATGATCAGGATTTCCGGCTGACAGTACTCCCCACAGTTGAGTGGTCAGTAACAGAGCAGACTCGAGTGACCGGTCGGACCACAATATTTAATAATAATATTTTCAATCAATTAATTATAATAACGTAAAATTAATTTTCTTACTTTAGTTTAAATAAGAATTGAAAAATATTCTCGTTTCTTTTTCAAAGAAATTTAAATGAATTTTTGAAAAATTAGAGCTTTGGAGTTAATCTTTTTAGATTTTGGAAATGAAACGAAACCGAGATGAGATTATTGTCGAACTCAGTAATTATAAAATCCTATTTATATCGAGAGTCATCGTATTTTAATTTCACAATATTTCGCCTATATTTCATTTTTAAAATACTTTTTAACCAACGAAATTTTATAAAAGTATATTTATGAAAGACATTTTATTAAGTGTAAATTTATTATTTTTTTCATTACTATAGAAGATTGATCCTTGAGATATTTTATTTTTATAAACTGATTATTTATAATACATTCTTTTTTTAATCCTTTAATCAGAGGATTAAGAAATGGGTTTTGTTCAACTACAAAATTTAATCATTTGTAGTAATCATTTATTACCCCATTTTATATTCATTCTCTCAGTTTGTCCGTCTGAGAGGTACAAACCTTTAGGCATTTCCTTTCTCCTACTTTTCTTTATCGAAGAAAGTTGAAATTTTGCAAACGTATTCATTCGAAATTATATTTTTATAATTAATTAATGATTGGATTCATTAATCAAAATTAGTGAAAAACGCAAATAAATCCGTAATAAAATCGACAATCAGCTAGAAAACTTGTGTCAAGATCACAATGAGTCCATGTGTGATAATTATTCGTGTTAAAATACAAGCTTATCAAATATAAACGTGGCAGTTCTAAAAAGAAGTATTTTCTTTTAATTAAATAACATGTTTAAATTCATTTTTGGTGGAAAATTGATTTTGTTGAGATTATTACTAATGAAAACTTGAATAATCATTTTAAGAGCTGAATTTAAAGGCTCTAAAAAATGCTGAAAGAATTTGTAAAAGTTCCTCATCAACATTGATTTAGTCTTGGTGTACAGATAAATCCGACAGAGCTTTGTGAAAAATAAATTATTTAAAAATTGCAGATATTATAAATAAACTCGATAGATCAAAGAGAGAGCATATTTACTTATCTAAATAAGACGGTTTGGCAGCCGTCAGATATCGATAACTTGGACCCTTTTATTACTTTTAACATAGAAGCTAACTGATGACACTAAGTACGTCAACGAGTTTCCTCTAACCTGGCTCATAGATCACCAGTTAGTAACGATAACGATTTTTAGAAAATAAATTGTAATTAATCAATATAACCAGTAACACAGATAGAACAAAAAAATCGAATAATAATAAAAATGGAAAGGAGTCAAGTGGAAGAAATGAACCAATATGCACAAAAATACATATTAAATGTCTGGTAGACAGATATTGTCTAGTGACAAATGTACTGATAATTGAATGAGATTTTAGTGTTCTAAAACAATTCGTCCGGGGTCTAAGATGAACGATTCCAGACGATGAAGAGTATTGAGTTGGCTGAAATAGTTTTTTGATGTTAGGAAACTGGAACTAAGTCAAACAGCCAAATAGATATGAGAAAAATCAGTTCCAGTCCACGAGACATAGTGAAGCGAATTCGGTTTATGTGGGAAGAATTTTTTCATTTTTATTTTTTCGTTAGATTTGGAGTTGTATCTGAAGTTGATGTAATTCTAATTTTTAAATCTTAAATATCCAAGATAGGTAATATTCTTTTATTGAAATTATTATTTCATTTATAATACTTAATAATACTATATAATAATTTTCTCTCTCTTCTTTTTTCCTATCTGATCACTGGTGCGACCGCCTAATAATAGGTCTTCCAGAGATGCCAGAGATAACAAAATAAAATCAAAAATATATAAATATATATGATTAATTATTATAAATAAAAATTATTATTTGATTAAAAATAAAATATGAATGATGGTCCATTTGTAGGGTACATACCGTTTTGGTGCTTGGTAAATTTATTTATAAAATTTTTATCTGTTATGCTGAATTTTTTTAAGTGCTGAATTCACGAACTCTGTAATTTCTTGAAAAAATTTTAATTTAATTACGAAAAAATATGTATTTAATATGAAAAATTATCAATTAAATATGAAAAAATATCGGTTTATAATGAAAAATTATCAATTTCATATGAAAAATGTTTACAAATTCACGTTTGCAATTCAGCTAACCACCAAGGAAGAATTTTAAATAACTATGAATAAAATTTTATATTTGGAGTTTATTTGCATAATAAATTAAGATTTTTTTTCAAATTTTTCATACATAATAATTTTTCATATTTAATATATAATTTTTCATAATAAATTGATATTTTTTCATTTTAAATACAGAATTTTTAATATTAAATACACATTTTTTCATATCAAATATAAAATTTTCATATTAAATTGATATTTTTGTATTAAATACAATTTTTCATATTAAATTGATATTTATTTCAAACAGCGACTGGGACCAAAACGTCCTGCTCCCCCATTTGTACTACTACAGAAATAAATTTGTTAAAAATGTTTCAAGGTATTAAAATTTTATTGATCAAACTTTTATTAACAGTATCTTGTGAGGTTTTAAATATTCCACAACTCAGTTCGATGAAGGCCAGAATCAAAAGTTTTAAGCGAAATTGACCAAAATATAAAGTTAATCGTTACTAACAAAAGAATCATTACTAATAAAAAGAAAGTAACTAATAAAATCTCGAAGTTAAAGATCTCACTGTTACTAATAATTTTAATTTTAATAAAAATATTCATAATGTTAATTATGAATCACAAATAAAAAATATTAATTCTATAATCGAAAAATATTTAATTTTTGAAGAGGAAAGAAGACATCATTTAAGTCTTATCAAAATTTTTACTATTCGTTTAAATGATACAAATAAATTAATTAAAGAATTGATAGAAATAACAGATAATTTGAAAGCTATTGTAATATATTATGTTAGATTCTTATTTAATATTAAAAAATAAAAACAAAATAACAGAACAATCTTCATTTGAATATTTTTGTAAATACGAAGACATCAAATTTAAATCATATTTTTAGAATAATAAATAAATTAGAAGATGGTGAAAAGTTAAAAATTATAAAACTAAAAGATTTAAAAATTTGAAAAAAATATAATGAACTAATTAAAGAAATAAGTGTAAATTGGTTGACATTTAAATTAATTTTTTATCATCATTTTATGAAAGAAACTAAAATGACAATAAGAAAATATTTAAACAAATTTTAGAAAATAGAACAGCTTATGATAAAAAATGTAATGATATCTTTTCATCAATCTCAACTTTAATTAAACAAAAAAGTATTAGTGAATTAAATTTACAAGACAAAATTGTTAAACAATAATGAAATCATAGAAATAAAATGTATTCTATTTTATCTAATATCTAAAAATAAAGAAATTGAAAAACGTTTTTTTGTAATGGATAGTAAATT
This sequence comes from Girardia tigrina, assembly GCA_001938485.1. Taxonomy (NCBI): domain Eukaryota; kingdom Metazoa; phylum Platyhelminthes; order Tricladida; family Dugesiidae; genus Girardia; species Girardia tigrina. Next base: position 13,882 of record MQRK01219790.1, read on the forward strand.
AGGCATTAAAACAAAATCAAATTTACACGATACTATCTATTTAACTGAATTAGAAAAAATTGAAACAAATTATATAAAATATAACTCAATATAAATATATAAATATATTATTTGCTGAAATAATAAACAATAGTTTAAGATATTTAAATATAATTTTATATTATGACAATTTTAAAATAATAAAAAATTGAAATAAATACAAATACAATATATAGATACACAGAAATAGATAAAAAGAAATATTATGTGGTTTATGAATATATGTCATCAATATATTATATCAGTGGTTTCCAACCTGTGGGGCGCGAGACTGTTGCAAGGGGGGCATGCAGCTGTTTCCAAAATATAATTTTCGAATACAAAACAAAAAAATCGAATAGGTGTCACAAAAAATGAATCAAAAATTTGTTTTTTAAAGGGGGCGCACCATTTTTTAAAGGGGGGCGTCGGTACAAAAAAGTTGGAAACCACTGTATTTTATATTTAATAACTTTAATTTCGATTCAATGCATTCTTCAAGTTGGCATTGTGAAGCAAATATATTTACAAAATAAAAATGGAAGAAGATATAAAATCCGAAAATATATATCCCGACTTGGACTTGAAAGAATTCATAAAAAAATATAATAAAAATACAAATACAGTGACAAATGCAGAAACACCTGGAAATTATAAAAATGAATTAAATAGTTTGCACGTACAGTATTTGAAAAAGGATCTGGATCTAAAACAGTCAACGTTTTATATTAATAAATTAGGTCTAAAAAATCTCTTACTAATTAAAATGTTTTTTTGAACAACGTAACATTCCACTACAAATTTTCCAAGTTCATGAGAGGAGTATTGTAGGTTGTTCAAAATCATATATTTCTTTACTTTATTCTTTTTTTGGTTTATTTATCATTTCAAAATCATTAGTATAGTTTTTCAAACCATAAACATAATTTTTTCAACATTTAAAAACAAATATAATTTTTTTTATTTGGAAATCTTTTTTTAGTTTCGAACTGATTTGAAATATAAATTTAATTTTTAAAAATAGTTAATTGTTCTCATTAATTTTTACTTAAATGTAAATGTTCTTTGCTCTGTATTTCTAACTGGAGTCGTCAATATATTTTGAATTCGAGAGAACACTTACGAGGGTCAATGATCATAATGTAGAATGCAAGAATTCACAGGAATCATTTCTGGGTTT
>MQRK01219796.1:9080-25964 GCA_001938485.1 Girardia tigrina
GTAACGAAGGTCCTCATGAACCACCCGCCGGATAGTAGCTTCGTCAACCTGCAGTTCCCTGCCCAGTGACCTCATCGACTTTCCAGGGTTCTCATCGATGACAGATTGGACTCGGCTTATAAATTATGCATTTCTGATACTGTCCGAACGTCTACAAACTTGTTTCCGTTGCGAAGCTTCAGCCCCATCACCCTTCGCAGCTCCTAATTCTGTAAGAACTTTAAAAACAAACGACCGGGCGACTTTCAAAAATGTAGCAATTTCTGAATCGGTGTGTCCTGCAGCTAATGACACAATAACTGCATGCCTTTTCATTTCATTCGTAAGAGTAGCTTCTGCCATGTCTACCAGCAAAAATAAAATTTTGTAATTATAACACACAAAAAGATATGGTGTCTATATTACGTGTTCTCAAATAGCTGCCGCACCCTGTATAATAATTTTCTGCCAATATTATTTAATTTTATTATCAAACAAACTAGCTCAACTAATCATTCATACGTTTCAAAGGCCATTTGCTCTCTTGATCCTTAGATCATTTAATACGTTAATTAAAATCAATAAAGTTTTCAACAGTATAATACATATATTTAGAAAAGAAAAATAACATCTCAAAAAACGTATAAAAACCATAACTACAACAGAATTTTTTCCGAGACTTTTTCTTTTTTGAATTTAAAATTGTATAAATATGAGGGGGGAGAATTGGGAGGCAAGTTGTTCTCATTCGATTCATCATTCTCATCTTCCGAATTTACTGGGGATGAATCTTCTGGGTCGTTTTGGCTTTCGATTAATTTAAGTACAGGGTGACCTTGCAAACGAGGATCTAACGCCGCATTCTCGTGTACTTGATCAACTTTAAAACTATATAATATGTATGGCTGCTTGGGAGTCGATATCAATTTTGTGGCGACCCAAGGAATAACATTCTCAAATTGAGCATCAAGATTTATCAGACTCCTCATTTCCTCAATGTATTTCTTATCAGACTCGCTCATCTCGTTTTCGTTTATGTTAAATATTGATGTACTTTCGGCCTATAAAAAAACATTAAAGATTAATTTAATAGGGTAAATTTATTATATTATTAATAAAAAATAATAAAGAGATTAAAGGGTTCTTTGAAAATTTTGAAATTTTCATGGTTTTTTATTAGATGTATCCTGAGTCAAGTCTTGAAGGACGCTTTAATAACATGTAAAATGATTCTTTTAGTAAACAATTTTTTTACATCTTAATTGATTTCTTAATTTTTTATACAATAATAATAATTATTAAGAACACCAATTTGACTTTTCATATTTTTATGAACACATCAAGTTTGTTAAGACAATCTTTGTCAAAACTTTCGTACGATTGAATTCTAAATTGATTATTGACTTTAATCATACTATTTTAGAGCAAATAAAGAAAGAAATAATTGTTAAAATATTTTTTCAAAATTTTATTGGTTAAAATTTAAAAGTTTATTAATTATTTAAAAAATAATACTTTAATTTAATTATTTAAAAGTGTAAATAAAATTAATTAACATATTTAAAATTAATTTTAAATTAGAAATAAATTTAAACATTACATATTTTAGATAATAAGAATTAAAATATTAATCCTCCATCTGAGTAGGAGAGACACAATTCTAAATCAACATACAACCTTCAAACACAAAACATCCAAAATATTCCTCACAATAATAATAAAAGTGCTTTGTATAATGTAAGTGGTGATTTTTGTTTTCTTCTAAGTACTAACAGATATCTCCAAATATCTCCATGATAATATTAAATAGTATCCCCAAAGAATATGTTTAAAGAGGTGATTTTTAGATAATAGGGATTGTATTGTAATAATAGGGGATTGTATTTGGATTTAATTTTAATTTAATTTAATTATTTAAGTTAAAATTATAAAAATATCATATTTTTATTGCCATAAACATGATTATTTTTATTATTATTACTGTAGTTGTAATAAGTATTTGGAATATGGATATTATTTGGAAATATATGTTATTATATCGATTAATAACTCTAACAAAATCATTAAAATTAAAATTGCTTCACAGAATGAAAAGTTATCAAATTTGAGAAAACTTTTTAGTATATTTAAATTCAATGTTGAAAATACAGTACTAAATTTAAGTTCTCAAAATATGACATTAATTTATTAAAATATGGACTTAACCATTCTATTGAAAACAGATTTGATAAAAATAAGTTTCAGACCCAAACTGAAGCGATGTTTCACTTTTATGTCTCAAATCCTAATTATTTAAATAATAATTTTGATTTTAATTATGCTTTGTAATAAATTATCTACTCCTTTGTGTTTGTGTTCGGAGGTTGTTAATCAATATACATGTAATGAGTACAATACTTCATACATTGGAGAGACACGCTTATATATGGGCTATGACTAATATTGCTTTGCATAGGAAAGCTTTTAAATGAGATTTGAGTATAAATGATTTCAAAATTATGTGCAAGCATTTTAAAAATTATTGGGAGTGTCACGTGAAGCTTTGTTAATAAGATCTCATGATTTTACAATTAATGTTCAAACGGCACTCTCAATTAATTTAAGAATTTTCGATATATAAGAAGTAAAAAAGCTTAAAATCAGTGATCACAAAAAAAATATTTTAAAATGGTATCTTGTATTTTTTTAATAATAATGAAAATAATAAAAAACAGATAAAATTTTAATATAATAAATAATCAAATATTAAATATTAATTGAGATATTTTTAATTTCTATAAAAATCGCATAAGAAAAACGAGACAGAAAATGTAATCCAAAACTCGAAACAATCGGTGATCAAAAAGTGAAAGTAATAAGATAAAGATATTTCAAGTCAAGGCAAACCGCTTTTCTTTTACGATTAAAATCTCTTTTTTTGGCATTTAAAAAATAAAAAAAATATTTTAATTAAATAAATAATTTTTAAATAAAAAAACATAAATTTAATATTATAAATTAGTGAATAAAAATCGAAAGACAAATTATCCCTATAGTAAGAGGTAATGAGGAACAAGAGAGTCCAGGAAGAGAATTCGGTTGATTCCGAGAGACGCGGGGAACCCAACACGTCACACAGTGAATAGAAATGGCTGATAGAACGATTAATAATTACTAAGGAAGAAATTGCAGAGTCGCATTTGTAGCTAGGACACAGAAAAGAATTTTAAATGATTCATCATTTTTTTAATAATCAATATGGAAAATGAACAAATTAGACTCACAATTCTGACGGTGTGCAGCTCTGTTTTCTCCTCTTTCTTTTTCACTTTATCCAACTCAACGGGACTGTAGGACACCTTGTCTGGATGATAGAACCGTTTTGATTGGTCGATAAAGGTGCTCTGATCCCGGTCACCGGAAATCGGTTGGACTTTATCCGATTCCACTGGACTGTAGGTGACCTTTTCCGGTTTGATTACTACGTCATAGAAGGAATTCGAAACTTCTACGGGGCTGTATGATACTTTTTCCGAGCTATAGTATGCTGTATCAAAATTCACTGGACTATAGGATATTTGTTGAGGTTCAAAAGTGCCTGATGAGTCGATCGGGTCATATGATATAAGTTCTTGTTCAGGGGTATTTAAGGTCACTTTTTCTTTTTTAGGTGCTGGTATTACCTTCTCCGCTTTGATAGGGGCATAATATTGTCTGGGTTGTTCGACTGGAACATACACTCTCTTTTCATACTTTGGTTTATTATTATAAAACTTGTTTGGTTGTTTAGATGTTTTATTATTATTAGTAGTAGTATTATTATTATTATTATTATTATTATTATTATTAAATCGTTTTGGAAAGTTTTGTTTTTGATTGTTTTCAGTTTGAATATTCGGCAGATTTTCCGCGACATTTTCCCTTGTGTTTTCAGTGGGTTCAAACGAAACTACAGTGTCAGCCAGCTTTTTCAAGGCTTCTTGGAATGCAATGTCAGGCTGAGTTTCATTAGATTTTGAGGTGTTGTTCATGTTGCTGTTTCCAACAATAAAACGAGCTGGAGCAATATTATTATAAGAAAGACTTTGAGAGGAAGTAACGGGGGGCGGTCGAAAATCGGGTGGCGGCTCATTGAAATTGATTTCCGGTGGAGAAATCGGAGGACGATGATAAAAGTCTGGAAAATAGTTTTCGTTGATCGAATGATCAAAGTATGGAACATTTTCCGGTTCCGCTGGAAACGGATAATTATTCCGATATTCGTGAAATTTCGGGAAATTATTTGGTTTTGGTCTAAAATCGTTTGGAGGAACAAATTTCGATTTATTTATCGGATATCCGTGAACATTTGAATTGTTATATTTCGGGTTAAAATTCCCAGCTGGATTATTTTCAAAAAAGACCGGTGTTGGTTCAGAAAATTCTTGTTGGTCCATGTTGTCCATTTGAGGATTTGCAGGAGGAGTTGGCAAGAGGCATTTCGTTCGGTTGAGAACTGTTGCTGAAAAAATGCAATTATTAATGAAAATATATTCTCAAATTTAATTAAATAATTATTTTTACATTATACTTAAATCAAATAAAAAAGTCTTAAGCCAATTAAGGTTATTAATTTCGAAGGTTTAACCGTCATCGTCAGAACAAATGATTTTTCAAACGAAACTTACTTATATAGTGCAGTTAATGATTATGAAATCAATACGTAATCAGTACATCATTTAAAAACTCTCAACAAAGTTGTAGAGTTGTTAACAGTTTTAACGTTAATTTTAGGATCCAAATGTCTTACATAAAACGCTTAACATGTCACTCTCTCCCAATTATTTTTAAATTTTATATCTCCTTTTACATTTTCTTCTATGTCCTGCAATGTTACTTCAATCTTCATTATGACTGTGTTCCTGGGTTCTCTTACAGAGATGTCGTGAGGTCTCTCCAATGTATGTGGCGTTACACCCATTACATTTATATTGCTAAATGAGATCCAAACACAATCCTAACGGTATTGAAGATTTATTGCCGAACATGTTTTCAATTTTGGGGTACGATATATTACTTTTAAACTTATAGCATTATTTTACGCTTTCAAAATAGAATTTTTAAATATTTTAAACCCCTCTGAATACGGCACAGTTAACACATAACCGATTTCCAAACTTTTATCATTAGTGTTGCAAGATTGCTCTTGATCTTGAACATCTAAAATTTTAGTATTATTTTTTTGTCTATTAATTTATCAATAGTTTCCTTTGTTAATTTCTCCATTATCGATTTTGAATATCCGTTATCATATAAAAATTCTATTTTGAAAGCGTTAGATAATGCAATAAGTTTAAATGTAATATCCCTTACCCAAAAAATTTAAAGCATCCTCTGCATCCATTCCATCATATTCTCCAATGTTTGAAAGAAAACAAAAATCTAAACTAAACTCAATATTACTTTCAGAAAAAAAATGTCAGAACTGCAACTTTCAAATTTCAGTTTGTTTAATAAGATTTACTAAAAATATTTTATGGTAATAAACCGATATTTCGGCATTTTTAACGAATATTTATGACCTTCGAAACGTGTCACAAAGTGTGTGTGTGTGTGTGTGATTCGGTGATGACGAAGGAAGAATTATTTAAATTTAAATAATTAAACATTTATGAATCTTCAATTTATTATCACAAATAGCTTTGATACCGAAATAATTACTATTGTTTTGCATTTGTTTTGTTATAAATTATCGATTTTTTTGATTGTTTACTTTTACTGAGCGTTAAGATGTGAAGGCATTTGTAAGAAATGGTATTCTTGTGTGGTGTAAAGATCTTACTGATCCAGAAATGTTTTGACCTTTGCTACCAAGAATCAAGATAGCATTTAATGAATAGTATTTGTAAACAATATGTTTATCTTTGTAAAAGAAAAAGATTAATTTTATTACGTGTTATAAGTAATATCAAAGTTTGTTTTAAAAGAATTAATGAAGATGATCACGAAATGAAGAGCATAGTTAAAGCTCTCTCTCTATGTGGCGGAGGCTTGTACATAATTGGGTGCACCCACGGTTCAACGGCTAAGGTCCAAAAGAAGTAATGTTTACATACAGTTAATGAGTTTCTTATTCCTAATTTGATTGAAAAATCTCTGTCCCACGCGATTTTTTAAATAGAAGTTTCGATAAAACTTTTTTTCTGAAAGAGTTTGAAAACAAAAACGTCTATCTACTGGGAAATACGGCATTATCATTTATTATTGTCTTTCCTCTGGACATTTTTATGGAAAAAAGATAATAATATCGATTGTAATTAGTGAGAAAGAACCGGAAGACAATAGAAATTGCAAAAGAATCAATCCATATCCACATGACAACAAAATAGACCCTTAAATATTATGCATTTCCATTGGATATTATAAATAGTATTTGTATATTTTACCAACATATTCTCGTAGAAATTAATATTTGCACACAAAATTCTAAAAAAAATGTGTTAAAAATATCGATTTTGTTCTTCAAAAATCGATAAATTTGTTTATAAAAAGAATTAAAAACATTTTTTTAATTAAATTTAATTTTAAATTCTATTTTTAAAATAATTGCCGATCAAAGAAAAAAATTTTCAATAAAACAAATCGAAATATTTAAAAAAATAATTGTAAAATTTAAAAAAAATAGAAAATGAAATATTGTTAAAAATAATAAATTTTGATAAAAATCGAGTTAAATTTTTTAAAGAAAAAAAATCGATAATTGTTTTTTTTTAAAAATTAACATTTTTTTATCAATTAAATTTTGAGATAATTATTGATTAAAGAAAAAAAATAAATATAGCGATACGGCATTTATTAAAATTAATCGGAATATTTAATCAGCAAAAAATTTTAAAAATTAGAATAAAAATTTATAATAATTTAATAAGTAAAAAAATAAAAAATATATTTGATACATTTAATATTGATCAAGCGGAACAATTAAAGAAGCAAAAAAACCTTAAAACTTAAAAAACAAAATTCTGATAAGTTGTGTTAAAATTACTGATTTTTTTTCTTTTAAAATCGATATTTTATTTTACAAAAAAATAAAACATTTTCTAATTAAATTTTATTTTGAGATATTTATCAATAAAAATAAATAAATAAAATAATTCGGTATTTATCAAAATTAATCGGAATATTTAATGATTATTTGAAAAAAAATAAATTAGAAAAAAAATCAATAAAAATTAAATTAAATAAAAAAAATATTTTTGATAGATTAAATATTAATTAAAAAAAACCTACTCGTTGTATTAAAATTTGGAGCTGGAGCTGTGGGTTGTTTGTGTTCTTTCTAAAATTCAAAGTTAAATTAATAAAAATATCTTATAATTATTTCAAGTCTCACCCCGTCAAGGATAAAACTGTCCATGACCAGTTGCATTTCTTCTGATAATGGGGCATGGGAATATTTACAATCGGGTCCCGCTCGACATACGGCGGTTTTGTCGTGAAAGAATTTGCACGGGAAATCTTCGTGCATAAAAACGCAACTTGATCCGTTTTTACATTCCCCACTCGCATAATATTTACAAAGAATTTTCCGTTTTTGATTGTTTGGTTCGTTATTTTGATTGTCATTTTCATTTACATTGTCGGAAATCATTTCGTGTTTCACCGGAGAACAATAATCCTAATTTTTTTGATTATTAATGTCATTTTGTGGAAAAGTCCGTCTCACTTGTTCATTACTATCACTTCTCGTTGATTTTCTGAACCTTTTACATTCACGTGAATCTGATTTACTGTTACTGTGTCGTTTTCTGTCACCGGAATTCGGACTTTTATTCGATTTATGTTTCGAAAATCGGTTTTCCGTCTAATTTTGGAAAGAAAAATAATTTTTTAATGTTTTTTTAAAACAATTTAACTAATGTTATTTATGAACGAACGAAATATGTTTCATTAAAATGAATAATTAAATGGTTAGAAAAATCGATTTGTCTTATACTGCGTTAAAATGTTGGAGATTTTGCGTCCGCTGTACGCGTATATTTTACGGTTGCGAGTTTATTCGCGTGGAAAATGTTATACTGGTATGACACGAGTGTTTTGCTAATGAAGAACAGAAAAAAGCTGTGTTGAGCTGGAAATTAATTCACGTTTCAGGTACAATTTTTTTGTTGGTGTAAGAAAGGTTTTTAAATAAGAAGACTTTCCTTACAAGGAAAAATGTTGAACAATCTTCTTACTTCAAGATAGAGAAAGAAATGACTGATCTTTCCGAAATGATATATTAACCACCCTACCCATACGAACGTACGCGATACGGCCGCTATATTATCGCCCGGACTCAACAAACCGTATCCCTTACGTTCAGGCACAAAAAAAACTATATTCGAAGCCCACAAAACGTTCGTGATACGTTCGCTCGTGATTTTATCGTCTTTCCCCCTATAAATTACGTTTCAAAATATATCATACAAAAAAATTTTTTAGTGTAATAAAATAAAAATGTTTATTTTTTTTGTATTTTTTAGTGTAATAAAATAAAAATGTAAAATGTTTGGTTTTATTTGGATTTTTTGTGTAATAAAATAAAAATAAGTGCTAAAATATATGATTTTTATTATGAATAAAAAATCGCTTTGTAGCACTGAGGTCCATATCCAGTATCCTCTCACCCCGAAAAGTCATAAATCACGAGCCTTTTGAACACCAACAATATTTTTTTATGAATTGAGATTATGTTGATAGATATATTACATTCAATACAAAATATNTTAGCTAAAATATTCAATAGATTATTATTACAAGAATTATTCGGCGACATCTTATGTTGAGAACCTCTGACTTGCAAAGGATACAAAAAAGGGTCATAAATGAGTCTATTGAGTAAAAGTTTTTTCTGATATATTGTAAACAAGTATTATTATTTCAAAATATAATGAAAAAACCCGATGTTTTTTTACCAACTTTTTGAATAATAACCTAGGGGTAGGCGGTTAGTATATCTTGATAAGACCGGATTCAATTTGTATACAGGCCTTAAATTTGGTTATTCGTCCAAGAAAACCGATGTCTCTTGATTCGTACAAGCAAATCGAGAGAGAAAAGTTAATCTAACTGAAGATGGAGTAGAATATTTTTGCAAGAGACACAAAAATACAGTTTTGTGAAGGATTTTAAGCAAGTTTTTTATCCGATGGTACACCATATGTAAGAGATAGTACAAGTGTTGGTGATATTATGTACAATTTGAATGGATTTATGAAATAAATAATAATTTAGACTGTTAATGATGTTTGATTTTTTTAAGTTTGGATCCAAAGAAAAGCAGTGAATGGATAAGTAAAGACTTATTTATATTTTATGTAAAATTTAAAATTAATTATAATTTTCAATACGTATAAATATTATTTTTTCTATTGTCAAAAAATAACCTTAAAAATCTAAATTTTACATTAAATAAAAATTCGTTCAATATAGAAATAGAAATAATTTCTTATTAACAAAATAATAATCAATATTATTCAAAATAATTCAGTAAAAAAAGATATTAAAACCAATTAAATAAAAATTTATATTTAACCGTCAAGATAAATATTTTTATTCCCATTGTTTTCACATAAACTTATTTATTTGTACATTATATATTCACATGTGTAAATATTAGCTGAAAAGATTTCCGTTTTTTAATGTTTTATTTCGGAAAGAATTGTTGAAGGAAAAACAGATAGATCAAACCCGATTTTGTAAATTTGTCAAAGAAGCTCCTTCAAGTTTCATAAGTAAACAAATACCAGTTTTAATATAATAATAATCACGAATTTATATAAATATCAGTGAATTCTAAAGTTGGTATCATTCAGATAAAATAATAATAATAATAATAATCAGCAAATTTATTATCACATGCAGAACGTCATGGAGATAAGTATTCGTTATCGATCAATAATAATAATAATAATATAAAATATTTCGTTCTTGGAAAATTAACAAAAATAAAGTTCAAAAAGAAAATAAATTAAGTTGCAAAATAATATCTTACATTTTTTCTGTGAAAATTCCAATTGTCGTTAGTTTGATATTTATGATTATTATTATTATGATTATGATTATTATTGTTGTTATTCGAGTCGACAACGGTTTGTACTTTGTTTTTCTTTGTCTTTTGTTCGTCTTCCTCACCGCTAATAATAATAACATTAATTACAATATTAATAAAGAGAAGTTCTGTTAAATGTTTATTGGTCTTACCTAAACGATGCTTCAACGTAGTCTTCGTTGTCACTACTTAACACTTCACCATCTTCGATGTCAGACATTGTTTTGCTAAAATGTTGAAAATATCAGTTAAATTTTTATCTTGAATGTTCTTTTGATTATTATTATTATTAGAAGTTGGTTATCTTTTATTTTTGGAAAATTGTCAGAAGTAAAACTTTTTTTTTCAATTAGAAATTATATTTCGAATATTTTTTTTTTTTGAAAAAAGTTTCAAGAATAATTTCAACAGAAAAAAACAATTTTCATCTTCTGCAATTTTTAGTTGACTTGTTGTTGTTGTTGGTGTTGTAGAGAATTGATGGATGGTTTTTTTTAATGGTTATTATTATTATAAGATATAACAAATAAATAAATAGCGATAATAAAGACATAAAATAATATAAATACGTAAATACAAGAGAACCAAAAGTTAATGCTTTATGAATTTTCATTGATTATAATAAAATCGATTGAATTATATTGAGATAGAATTAAAACATAAAGTCGTTGAAAATTATTAAACACACAATAATAAACTTGCAAATAAAATATCTGCCTTTTATATGAATAGTCATGGTGTTGTAATTTTGATGAATGTGTGTGTTGCATGAATGTGTGTGTCGGAGTGACAGAGATAAATTGTGTGTGTTTCTCAAGTACACGTTGATATCGGTTCTGGTAAAGAAAACGTTGAATTGTATGTTTGTGTGTGTGTGATTACTATGAATTTAGACACGATTGTGTGTTTATTCATTGGGTGTGTTTCGTTCTAATTATGCATCAAAACGAAAATGACATAACAGTATTTTTTTCTATTTTATCTGAACATAATACGTTTTACGTATCATCAACGAAAAGAATTGTTTATATTTAATTATCAATTTGAATTTTTTTAAAAATGATTTTATCAAATAAAAATTCATACTTTTTTTATTAAGTAAATATTAAAATATTTTTTTTGGAAAAGAATCTTCTTGGAAAAAAAGATAGAAAAATGATTTTTGTTTATTTTCGATGAGTAATAATTAAGAATTAACGGAAATTTAAACAAATATTTTTGAAGATTTTTAAAAATCCTTTTACTTTTTTTTATGATTTTTCGTTTAATGTATTTATTTTATAATTTTTTTTTTGTTACTAAATAAAAATTGTCGGTTCAAATGTGGTGTTAGTAATAATTTATTGATTTATTTTTTTTTTGTAAAATTAAAGAATTATTTGTGGTTTTTTTTAGAAATTTATTTTCCGTTTTGTAACATATTTTATTATCAAAGTTATTTTTTATTTTAAAAATTAAATCATTTGAAATTTAAATTTATTTTAAAATAAATAACCGATTCACATTATATGTAATCCTTACTTTTCTAAATCCTTCAATTTAGTTAGAACTTTAAGCGTAAAATTATATAAAAATTATTGAAAAATTATAAAAAGAAAATTCAGATATAAAATATTATAAAAGAAGAATATTAGGGTAAAAAATACAATAATCGGAATATTGAATTTTATTATTTTTAAAAAACATTGTTGATTTTTCTTCACGAAAATGCGATTATTTTACACAATATATTAATTAGAAATATTTAGTATAAAATTGGTAAAATAATTTACTTTATTTGAAAATATTTTTAGGGACCAAACATGGAATCCTAATTTTAATAACATGAAAATCATTTGTATATTCATTTAAATGTCATTCAAAATTTTTAATCACTCTTAATGGAATTTATTTTTAAGAAAAACACGTTTTTTTTATTAATTTTTAGATAATTTCCTTGATTTTAAAGTAAGTAAAATGGCAGTGAAGCTTATTATTCCATTAATCATATTACAAATATCTAAATTTAGTGCTAATAATAATTATTATTTTATCAAAAAATTCTTTTTAATATTGTAAGTATTATATTCAATTTTAATGTTATTTTTCTTGAACTGAAATTCGATTTTTAATTTAATTTATCATTACTTACATTAATTGATAATAAATTATTACTATTAAATTGAATAAAAATATGTACGATTTAATTAAATAATTTAAATGACATTTACTTACAGATATAAAATAATTTTTCAGACTGTTTTGCTTTGATCACGGGTAATCTTATTCAGATTTAATGTTAAGATATTTTTTTGAGTTTAATTTTTAATAAGAATAACGTAGATAAAAGTAATAATAATTAAAAGTTTGTGCTTATTTTATCACAATTATTCAGTGTGTAAAGGTAAATAAATTTGTTCAATAAATTCATTATAGGTGGAGTTTAGAGCAAAAACAAGTCAAGAGTGGGTAGGCTACCATTGTCTATCATTGACGAAATTCGGAGTCAGGTTGAATCAATTCCATTGTGTTATGACAAAACACAGCGTGTTAAAAATACTACAGACAATAACTCCGGGAACAAAAATTATAAAAATGTCGCGAGAAGATTATTTATTTATTATACATTATTATATTTTATTTACAATCTATATAACATGATCATGTCAGTGTAATAAAATTTCTATTAAGGCTTTTTGTGGACCTTAACCGTTGGGCCGTGGGCTGACGCAATTATGCACAACTCTTATTGCTTGGTTTTTGCATATTTTTCAGTGTGTCAGTCGGCAAGTAACTTGGTGGTACCCATCTCCTCTCCCGGTATGTCTTCACCCATCGTCACCAAAGTTGCTATGGGTGAGGGAGCTGGTTTATTCGCCAACCATCCGACCATAGTACAGATAGTACAGGTTTACATGGTACATGGTGCAGGCATGCGTGTCTGAACTGAGCTGAATAGTCGATGGTCCCGCCAGTTCCATATCGGTCACCCTAATATGTCTTTTGTGCTATATTAAATTTACTCATTACTTGTGGATTAATATTTTTTGTAAAAATAATTGAAAAAAATTAGAATAAATTATTTTATTTTTATCTGATTCTTATTATCGTTTTCTAAAATATTTCATTAAAAATAAATCATTGTCTTTAATTTTAATTTTTTTTTCAATATTATTATAAAAATAATTCCAAAACATAGAATCAAATTATGTTTTTTTATAATTTTTTATTTGATCACTGTGTTTTTTACACGACGTTTTGTCGTTGATCCCAATCCCAATATTCAATTGGGAAATCCAACAGAGGGACTTGTCAATTGACTGTTAACCTTTTGTCAATGGATTGTTACCTTTTTCTGTCCCATAAATAATGTCCTCATAAATAAAGTATATCTTTCCATAATCATGATTTACCTTGAAGAATGTGATTACGACAATGCTGCAGCCAATAATTACGATTAACAAACATTTGCAATTCTTTTTATTGTTATGTTCATTCTTCAACTATTGATCAATAAATAAATAAAATTAAAGAAATAAAAGTTGGGTTATGTTTAGCAACGATTTTTTTGGTAAAAATAATTTATCAATATTTTATTTTGTTTTATCTTCCTCATTGAATTTTTTGTACTTTCTTTCATACAACTAAAATTTGAATTTCTTCTTATAGCTCAGGTACTGAAAGCCCCAAATCCTTCAAATAAATAGATAAATAAGTAGACAGTATCGGATCACAGAAGTCAACGACAATATTACTGATTATAAATACAAAAAAGAATTCGTTGATTATAAATACATTGCAAATTAGAATGAATTACCATACACACAATACCGACCACCTGAAGATGTTCAAAGAGCCATTTTGTGGATTTGGTTGAATGAGAAATGTTCACAGGGATAATAGCTGTTCGTCGTTCACTGTTTACAAGATATTGTCATTATTTGATATAAGAATAAAAAAATACTCTCAGTTTTAAGGAATGTGACTCGAGAGTACAATCTTGTTAATTTATTTACATATTCTAAATAAGTTTTCTGATGTAAAATGACTAAATTACAAAGTTTGAAAGGTTTAACCTTCGAGTCACAGAATTTAGTTTAAATACTTGAAAGTCTAATAAGGTAAAAGAACTAGTAAATCAAAAAAAATAAATTTTTTATATCCATTCTTTATGCAGACAGAACTCTACTTTGCCAACAAAGTTTTTAAAATTTAAAAAAATTTAATTATAAAAATAATAAAATTATAAACTACTTATAATTTATAAGTAGATATCTTACAATTAATATTGTTCAGGAACCCCGAATTTTTCTTTTTTTTCATTTTGGGATCTTAAAAAGTATTTTTCGATCAAATGTTTACATAATCATTTATTGTCATCGAGAATGAGTAAGTGGGCAAAGTTTGAAGAAAATCGATTGAATAAAAAGCCTTCAAAAACATGTTTCTAAATTCCATTATATATATATATATATATATATATATATATATATATTAAGTAAGCTAATAAAAAAGAATGGAAAAAAATAGCAAAGGTGAATGGAACAATACATAAAATTAAACGAGTGTTTTCTTAACTACGCAATATATATAAAACGTAAAAATTGAAACCGTTTAAAAATCTGCTATCACTTGCTGATAATATCAACACAATGACTCACTATTGTTACTTTAGCTATGTCGCTGGAAGAACTGCTATACACAATGCTTCTTTTGATAAATGGTTTCAACAGTCATTTCAAGTAACAAGAATAAATGGACATTTCAGATTATTATTATTTTAGTAATTAAATATTATTTCAAGTCACATGAGATAAATCTACTTCAATATTTATTTCATAGTTCTCGATTTATTATTTAAATTATAAATTAAATCTACATTACTAGTGAATTTTTAAATTCCTCTTTAATTCGCCGAAGCCCTTTTTGAGAACAAAGCCGAATCGTTCGACAAAAAAGGTATACAGAAGTTAAAGGCCTGTTGTAATGTATGTATCACTCTTCAAAAGGATTATGTTGATGAAAAAAGTTTCATTTCTACAAATATTTTTCTTTTTTTACCTAGACCGATGACGTATTGAGTCATGTGTTATACTCTCACATTGCTTTTGTTAATCACCAACATACTATTTTGGTACCAACCCAAACTTATCCTGGTGTTGCTAAATGGTTCATACCACACCCAGTTAAGTTCATTTTGCCTTTCAATATTTCATGTGAACGAAACCAAATACCTCCCGAGTACCTCGTTATAATTGATATTCTATACATCTGAACATAACTCTGTCTAGTGGTTTAATCAATCACAATGCAAACATAATGTTTTTTATATATTTATTTTTTTTAATGATCATGCTTTTGTTGATTTCTAACACCTTATTTCATGTATAAGACATAATATTCACATTTATACCGAAATGTCAATTATCAAATTTATTAATTGAATTTCAATTAACAACTATTCAGTTTAAAAAAAACATGAATAGAACTTTGAATGTGATTATTGATTTATCAATTAAGAAAATAAAAAAACAAAAAATTAAAGAAACTGGAAACGGAGACTGACGAAGTTTGGGCGATCAGATTTATCTTTTTCCAACGATATTAAAAATGTTTTAATTGTGTTCCTCTGTTGAGTTTGTCTTACGATTTTGATACCGTAAATCATGGTTTAAATAGAGGACGTTTGATGGATAACATGTACAAAACCAAAAAGATAGATCTCAATATTAAGGTTACATTTGACAAATTATACACAGAAATACGATTAAGAAAGTACTAAACGCAGAAAATATTGAAGAGCAGAAACAAATAATTAAAATATCATATTCTGAAGGAGTTAAAGCCTTTAAGAATAGTATTCTCAAGAATATAAATAGTGTCGATGTGGTTTCAATAACGTCCAAAGTTTAAAGCTTCGTCTCAAATATATCAAAAATGATTTGTGGATTGCAAGCTAATCAGTTTAATAAATTAGATTGTCACTTGTGTAAAAACTCGTACATTGGAGAGACAAATCTTCATCTCAAAATCCGGATCAGTGTGTGTAAAAGAGCTAACTAAAACGTATGTTTCAGTGAACCCATTTAACGATATGTTTAAACAAATAAAAATATAACTTAAACTTAAATTCAACAAACTATATTAATGGTAATACAAATTGTCCAAATAGAAATTCTTTGGACACGATTTGGCTATTTGGTTTTGTGCGATTATTGTTGCTGATTTTGAATAACTATCGATTGTGACAAGGGGAAAGAGATTCGAGGAATTCAAATTCTTATGGTACGGGATTATCAATATTGTTTTCAAATCACGAGATAATTTTATGTAGCAATTGTTCCTGATTTTAATTAATTTAACAAAAAATAACGGTAGACCGATGGTTTTTCTTTAATTGAAAAAAATGGAAAGGTATTTATTGAGATTGGTATCTGGAAATGTAATTTTTTAGATCGGAAAGGAAGTTGATCTCAGGTTTTTGATTTTGTTTGTTTCTTTTTATTTTTCTTGTACACAGACAATAATTTGCTGGTACTGTATTATACATACATTTTTTATAGTCAAGATATATTTTACCACGTTTTACTTAGCTTGGTTTCTTCTCTGTCTGTATGTTTGTCTTTCTGTCTGTCTGGCACAAATCTTGCGATTGATTTTTCGACCACTTTCAGTCATCCAATTGAGCTGAATTTTTTTACACAGGCTTACTTCCGATGACAATACAATATTTTAAAACATTTACGGCTCTACATTAACCGCATATGCTATAATTTAACTTTATGAAAATTTTAACTTTATGAAAAAAATCAATAATATTAATTAATACGTACAAAAACATTATTTTGAAATAAAACTTGCTTTTATTAAAATAA